>JAODAL010022446.1:0-64707 GCA_025379985.1 Phyllomedusa bahiana | reverse complement strand
CCACCCCCTCCTTTTCCAACTCCGGGGGACCCCAACCCCCCCAGCTACTGTGAAAAAGAAAAATTTCCCCAGCGAAGAACTCTCATCACAACTCCGAAACCACCCAAGCACAAACCCCCCCCCTCTGTTCCAAACTTCCCACTACCAGGGCGGGAGGGTGGGACTTACTCTCTGGTGCCGACCACGCATATGTTGCTGCGCCGCGCGGGACTCGGCTTTAGATGCCGGGCCCGCCAACCACGACACGCGCTCGACTCCGCCCCCTTGAACTCGCCGCAGCGTACGGCGCGCCGGGTCATGAGGGGCCTCCCCCTAGGGCTGCGCCCCCATGTCCGGCCCCGTACTTGACCCTGAGCAACGCCTATCCTTTGCTGCTCTCAGCCAACCCCCCACTCCTTCCCCCCCCAGCTCCCTCCGAATAAAGACACTGAGCCGTGGATTGGATAAGTTGGCCACAGCAGCCGTTTTATTAACATACAAATAAATAATGAATAAATAACCAATAACTGGAAGCAAATGAGCATTAATCCCCGAACCCACCCATTTGCTCTAACCACCGATAACCCAACATTTTCCAACACCTTTCGTACCACACCTGTAACGAACCAACTTGGGGCTGAGGTCCTTGGAGCTAAAACAATCCACCACCAGGGTCTGGCGACAACTCCTCCTTCTCAAAGTTGTTTTTGCCCCCAGCCGTCACCCCCGGCTTCAGGGCACCAACAGCCACATCAGGCGGCTGACCACTCCGTAACCTGCTCCCAAGGACGCTGCCCTGTGGAGCCCCAAACTTCACCAGCCCGGTCCATCCAATAAAACTGGGAGCAAGCTGAGCCTGACTCCCCCACTCCTTTTCTAACTCCAAGGATCCCAACCCGCCACAGCTAGCGACCATGATACCTCATGAGCGCGACGCCCCCCACAGCCCCAAGGCCCTTTCTAACCTTTCACGTATATCCATTGACCACAAATCCAGCCCGACCGCATTCAGATGAACTCCATCTCTGCGCCAAAAATCCCCATCACCCGACTCCAGCTCCCTATGCCTCACCACAAATCCCCCATTTCTCGCTACAAACAATGCAATAGCCCTATTAACCTTGATACGGGCCCTATTGATCCCTACCACAGAGTCCGCATACCGCCACGCCAATCTAGATACTATTTCCGACCAAACCGTGACCAAGCTAGGATAAATCGACCAAAGCCTAAGCAAATCGAAACGCATATCCCTCATTAACTCCCTAATAGGCCGAGAGCCCAGATCATTGTCCCCAACATGAAAAACAACCAGATCAGGAGCGCGGTCCAATGCCACAAAAAATTGAAACTCCGTCAGAACCCGGCTCCACACCAGTCCTCGCTTCCCAATCCAACGCACTATCGCCACTTCTTCTGGAATTCCCAGCTGCCGCCCGCTCGCACGAAGAGCCGCCCGCTGGGCACCCTAGTGAACGTACGAGTGCCCAAAAATCCAGATCAATCGCTGCCCTAAAAAACAAAGAAAGAGAAGAAAGGGGGGGGGAGGGGGCACGGGCACATGGACAAAAGGTCAAAAGCAACACACGAACCTATTGAACTTAACTCCGCCCATACTCGCCCTGTACTAAATGGGGACGGATGTATAGCCTATAATGATCCGATTCCCATCTCCCTATTCTTCGCACCGCTTCCGAATCCAATCCCCACCCTGTCACTTCCATAGCAGCACCAATGCGAAATGAGTGCGGCGCATATTGCCCCGGATCCAAACCTAAGCCCTCTAAACAACGCCGTAAAACCGCCATAAACTGGAACCTTGACAGAAAACTGCCATCGGAGTGAACCAGCAAAGGGCCCGGGCTCGCACCGCGCAGCCCCCAATAATCCCCAAAACTGCGAACTAGGCACATAAGGGCTCCTTCGACTACCCCCAAACGCAATCGCCTACCCTTACCAGCCTGATCCGTCTTAGACCTTCGAATATACACCTCCAGCCCCTCATGCGTCCGCTGAACATCCTCACTCTGTAAACCCCCACCTACCCTTCTGCTGGAACACACCAGTTCGCCGATGCGCAATGCCCCGAAGAAGGCCGCAGAAAAGGCAAACGGAAAAGAACAATCTCAATATCCGAAGAACAAACACACCCCAGTTGTTTACCCAGTTGCTCTAACAACAGAAACACCACGGGGCGACGCTTATTCACCCCTTTCATACTTCGTCTCAGACCCTTCAAAGCCTGCACCACAACAAATGCCTTTGTAACGTCAGCCAAACCGCCTGACTTAAAGCCCAAGGCAAGGGCCGACACAAAACGCGATGCCCTGGCGCCTGACCCTCCCTCATTAGCCCCCATGACCATAAACTAAACAGTGCTGCTTTTTCGTTCCTCATCCGAAGATGTGGCCCAATGCCTTCCAACCATTGCTCCCAAAGTGCCCAGAAGCCCCGTATGCATCCCAGGTGCCTGCAGCTAATGATGACCTGAACAGCCGATTTGCGGAATCAAACCTTGGTCCACAATTCCTCGGGACACCCCCAATCCCACCCCGGGCCCCTGCCTCCAGCGCCAACTCCGGAAACGCTCCAACTGTAAACGAGACAAAGCGTCGGCCAGGTTATTCTTCACCCCCGGGACATGTGTCGCCGTTACCCATGCATTCAAACTTGGACATCGCAATACCAAATGACGCATCAAGCCCAGAACAGGAGGCGAAGAGGCCGATAGGGAGTTAATAGCCTGGACCACCCCCAGGTTATCACAGTGAAAACGAACCTTCTTATTTCGAAAACGATCACCCCAAATTTCAACAGCCAAAACAATAGGGGAAAAATTCCCAAAAGTGCCAGAATTCCTGACCAACCCAGCATCAACCCACTCCTTTGGCCAGCGCCCCGCGCACCAATCCCCCTGGCAGTATGCCCCAACCCCGACGCTCCCCGCCGCATCCGTGAAGACTTCGATATCCGTATTATTCAGTGCCCTATCCAAAATAATGGAGCGACCATTAAATTGGGCCAGGAAAAACTGCCAGACCCTCAAATCCTCTCTCAATCCTGCCGACAAACAAATAAAGTGGTGTGGGGCCTGCACCTCCGCCGTAGCCCCCAGCCAGAGCGGAAAAAAAACCCTACCCCATCGGCATGATCCGGCAAGCAAAATTCAAATTTTCTCAAAAGAGATTGCAGGTCCCTAAGCGTCACCTTCTTACACCCCAGAAACCTATCATTTTTCCCGTTTCAAAATCGTCCAATTTTTCCTCCGGCAGCCGACACTCCATGAGCACAGAGTCAATGCGTATGCCCAAAAACTTAATAGAGGTAGTGGGCCCCTCCGTCTTGTCTGGAGCCAAAGGAACCCCAAAATTCTCCGCCACCCATTGCATCGATGCCAACAGCGACCCGCAAACCTCTGAGTCCGCTGGGGGCCAATGCAAAAGGGAAATCGTCAAGATAAAGGATCCTGATGCCAACCCGGAAATGTCCCGCACTACCCATTGCAAGAAGGAGCTAAATGCTTCAAAATAAAAGCATGAGATGGAGCACCCCATCGGTAAACATTGATCTACAAAAAACGAACCCTACCAAAAACACCCTAACAGCCGGGCACTGTCCGGATGTACCGGTAATAGCCTAAAAGCGGATTCGATATCCGTCTTAGCCTTATGCGCCCCCCGACCGTGAACCCGAACCCAGCGCAGCGCCGCATCGAAAGACGTGTAGACCACTGAGCATAGTTCAGGATCGATACCGTCATTAACCGATGACCCTTTAGGAAACGACAAGTGATGTATTAACCTAAATTTGTTGGGCTCTTTCTTCGGCACCACCTCCAATGGGGAAACCACCAAGTCGGGAAACGGCAGCGAGGCAAACGGCCCTGCCATCCTGCCCAATGACACCTCCTTCACCAACTTCTCTGCCACCACCGTAGGGTGTAACAGAGCCGAACGCAAGTTTTTTGTCGTAAACGGAACCTCATGGGCGGGAGGAGGGATTCGAAAACCCTCCCTAAAACTCCCCTGCAACAAGAATGCCAACTTCCGATCTGGATACCTATATAGGTACGGTTCCATCGTGAGGAGCTTCACTGGTGTCAGTCCCTTGCGAAGGACCAGACCCCTTGCCTTTTCCCCTGCGCATGCACCGGGATGCGCCGTGAGAGGCGGCACTGCATACTGAACAGACTTGCCTGAAGCGGCAGGTCGTCCCGAAGCGACATTGGTTGTCTTGAAATTGCCAGCAGACCCCCGCTTTGAATCCCCCTTGGGACCCGCTCCCCAACGACCCGGCGCCTCTCTGCTGCCCAGAGCCCCCGGGTCTGCCCTGAAAGGGCTGTCCGTAACGAGTCGGGGC
Source organism: Phyllomedusa bahiana (assembly GCA_025379985.1). Lineage (NCBI taxonomy): Eukaryota > Metazoa > Chordata > Amphibia > Anura > Hylidae > Phyllomedusa > Phyllomedusa bahiana. The sequence goes on along the minus strand of JAODAL010022446.1, from coordinate 60,369 downwards.
CATAACCCTCAGCCACAACCCGATGTCCTTATGGTCCCATCGGATTGATACTTAATAGAGCAATATTGGACCCAAATAAAATTTCAAAGCTTTAATAAGGTACATTAAAAATATAAACATCCAACTTCAGCCATTCGGCCGTGATATACAGCATGACCATATAAGGACAAAATAGAGATAGTATGTACTCAGCATTTAGTTGCGACCTCCCGGTCGTTCAAGAAAGTCCAGACATAAGTCCGTGCATCGGTGTAGGAGACGCCCGGACCCAGGGCAGATGGCGCAAAGATGGTAACTTGCGCACGCTCGGACGTGCTACGTTTCGGGGTAAGCTCCTCCCCTTCCCATCGGATTGATAGCCTTACCGCTTTCCTCTGACGAAACTGTTTGTCATAACGGAGCCATGCTTGCCCCCCGTACACCCTCTGCGCCTCGCCTATCGAGTCCAAATAGCAGAATACAGCTGATCAGTTTTCAGGGCATTTCTCACCAATGACGCTCGCCAGTATGGCGAACGCTTGCATCCAATTCTGAAAGGTTTGCGGTAATAACCGCCACCTATGCTTTTCCTCTTCCTCCTTCTTACTCTCGTCCCGTTTTCCCTTTGCTAGGTTGAACTTTTCCAAAGGAAGGAGAGAAAATATTTCGACATATTCGTCATTCCAAATCTTTTCTCTTACCTCCTTCTTCAAATGGGCGCCTAAATGGCCCTCAAAACAGACATAGACCTCACCCTTGGCCCTGTCATCAAGGCGCACGCTATCCACAGAATCCTGTTCGGTTTGAACAGATACTGTCACCCCAGCCCCCCTACTTACCGACCCCTCCCCCGAAACCAAATCACCCACCCCCAGAAGTGATGGAATAGGAACCGCCGACGCTACCGCTGGACACCACGCTGACAGTGGGGACATCTGACCTGACACCCCAGATGTACCCGGCAATCGCGCCAACAATTCGCGTAAACTACCTGTCAACTCCTGCAGCGCCGCCACCCCCCCGACCACCGGAGCTAACCCCGCCGCCGACCCCTGAGACGCCTGCCCCGATGGTGACAAAACAAACATGGACGACGACTCACCAGGCTGCACGGGAGCTGTGATCCCGCCAGCCGCGCTGACCGAGTCCATCTCCACGATCTTGGTGCCCGCCGAATCCTCCTTGCCTTCCGGACTCCGCTCGCCGACGATCCTGGACCAGATGGACCTCCGACCGCACGCTCCCAACGACCTCCCTCGCCGGGAGACCCCCAAGTGAGTCTCCTTGGCGCATCCCAGGCACCAGCCCGCTAGGCCCGGCCGTCCACCAACCGTCTGCGTCATGCCTGGAAACCGTGCTGCCTCCTGACGTAAATTCCGCTGGCTCCACACTCCTCAGACGCTCCCTGGCGGGCCCCCCGACCGGCTCTTCGCCAGGGGCACCCGCCGCTGCCGCGGGAATCACTGGAGCGGGAACCTCAACAGGCGCCACCCCTGAACTGAGGTGGCCTCTGTTGCGTTCCGTTGGGCCCGCCCGCCTGGGTGGATTCCTCCCGGACCGCACGCGACCGACCAGAGGGTCCCCTGAGGGGCTCCTGCGGCGCACACGGGCCCGGGGGTAGTTTCAGGACTCAGACGCTCTGGAGGGCGGGTACGCCGCCTAGGCTGAGCCAGAGGACCGGATACTGCACCATGGGAAACAGAGGCCGCAGCCGCAGCCCCCACCCTCAATGCGCCCCGTACCTGTGGTTCAAGCCAGGCGGGACCGCGCTCCCCAGCCGCCCGACGGAGCTGCGCCAGCAGCTCTTCCACACCTGAAACGTCAGCCATAACCGCCGGGGACACAGAAACGAGGGGAAAATATTTGCGCGCTACTACAAGCCCGCACAGTGACCCGGCACAGCGCGTGTCAGACACTTACTCTCTGGTGCCGACCACGCGTCTGTTGCTGCGCCGCGCGGAACTCGGCTTTATATGCCGGGCCCGCCCACCGCGATGCGCGCTCGACTCCGCCCCCTTGAACTCGCTGCAGCGTACGGCGCGCCGGGTCATAAGCGGCCTCCCCCTAGGGCTGCGCCCCCATGTCCGGCCCGTACTGTACTTCGGGTGTTTCTGGAGCTCGCGCTGGTCAGCGAGTACTCCCGCAGTGTGGGGGGCCAGCAGCCCGCCGGCCCCATAGACATGCATTACTCGCGGCGCCATGTCACTTATCTCCCCGCGTGTGCAATACGATTGGGGAGAGGAGGCGTAATCCATAGTTCTCTATGAGAGCTATGGATTACCGTAATTTCGGCGCACATCTCGCCCGTATTAGAGGGCAAATACGCGGCAAAATGCACGCCGAAATGACGCTGTGTGAACATACCCTTACACAAACCATTCCTCATGTCTCCCTCTATTATATGGATTTCTTCCCCCAGGCCTCCTCTATCACAGATTGCTTCCATAGTTCCCCCTCTCCCTCTCTCATACAGACTTCTACCCCTCGGTTCCTTCTGTTTCACAGTCTACTTCCTATGCTTCCTTTCACAGGATGCCTGCCCCTCTTCAAAGTCTGCTCCTTATGCCCTCTCTTTTCTCACACTACCTTTATGCTAGCCTCAGTCCATAGTAATAAGCTAAACACTAAGCACTCATATCAATGATTAAGGAAAGTCAGACTGTGAACAAACTTTCCATTAGTGGGGGTAATTTTTAAATTGCGCACCTTTCCCTGCAGCTTACAATTGTTGTCTCGCAGTTTTCTCACTACAAAGATTAGCTTTCAACATGAAGCAACAGTTAAATGAAGAATTTTTCTAAATATATTGGTCAATATATTTGACTTTCGTCATGAGATAAGAGACATTTTATGTGCTCTAAGTGCACACAGGTTTTTATGGTTACCTGATTCGCTGACCATAACTACTTTATCTGATAAGAGCAGAGCTTAGAGCGGGTAGTGATGTTACCCCATGGACAGACTTAGCTCCAGAGCAAACTTATAATCTGTAACAAGATTACAGATAAGCCATTGTTTCCAGTCCTCACTGCACATGTACCTTGTATTTACAGAAGAGATAACCTCTCCGACAGTTACCAGTGTAACTGCTCAGCTACTTACAGAGACACTAGATATCCTAGTCACTGGTATAGAACCACCCACAGCCTGAGGAGACTATATGTCTATACAGCATGGGTTTTTCATCGGATTTACAGAGGATTCAGTATTTAGAATATGCCGAAAACCCAACTGTATACAGTGCTGTTTAGACTGCAATGAAAAAACGGTGCTGTAGTCTACACAGCATGGATTTTTTCTGGTCAGTTTTAAAATCCGCCAGATTCCTGTGGTTTTTCAAACCTGCTGGAGCTTCCACAGGATTGCCGTTGAATTCCCATACATTCCCAACCATGGTTTTTAGGGCAAATCTGGACCAAAAACTGCGGTCCTGCGATGTTAAAATGCCATCACATTTTTGACAACATTTTAACATTGCTGTGTAGACATAGCCGAAAACTGCTTATAATTCAGTGAAACAGCCTAGTAAGAAAACTCCTTTAACCTCAAGTGGACCCAGCATGGGGAAAACACTTACCTACCTGTCCCCTACTGCTACCCTTCTGCTACTCCCAGGAACCTGCTCCTCTCCACTTACTAGTTCTCATCCCAACATGAAGTTGAGGCTTACCCTCCATTCACTTACAATGAGCCTCTCTTGTGTGTCAGGACAGGACAAGAATCTATAAGTGAAGAGGATAGGATACCAGGGAGTCCTACAGCTGCAATGGGAGTTAACAGGTAGGTAAGTATAACAATTTTCCTTTTTTTTCCCCCACCCCCAGGTCCATTTCAGCTTAGTTTTCCTCCTATGGACAAGCTCTTTAAAGGGAACATTAGCTGCTATATAATTCTAAATTTCTCCTTTCTGATTGTGGCTTTTCTAGAAAAATTAGATGTTTGCTGGAGGTTATTACATCAACTAACTCATTGCCCCATCAACATAATTTATAAATGAGTTATTTCTAATGACACAACCACCTTATGGGAGTTTATTATGCAGCAACTGTATAAATATAATAAAAGGGGTTTTATCGCTACAAAGATCATATCTGTAATGATGGGGGCAGTACAATTAAGCACTTTTGCAATTGGATTGTATTACATACATCATTTCATGTAGCATATATTAGCTAATCTGTGTGTGTCTAGAGCTAAATCAGCAGCCTGAGGTCGGGACACGTCCCTTTTGCTGTGATTGGATGTCTGATATTTAGTTCAACTCCCTGTGCTCACTCCCCTCTGAGCTGTGTGATCTAGGCAATGCTAGATTCACTCCCCCCACCCATATAACACACATATAACACACTCTGCTAGACACAATGACAAGATGTCACTTTATGTAATATTAGAGGGCTGTATATATATCTATTTAATCCAATGCAGGTGTTTTGGTTGCAAGGAACTCGTAGAGTGAGGTGACAGCTCTCCAGGCATGAGAACTGAGCACTGTAGGAGGTCTGCAGAGCTGTGACATCCTCTCCCTTCCACTGCTCACACAGAATGAGGACTAGGGAGGGAGCAGGGATGGAGTGTGATGATGTCTCCACTCTTCAGTGAGGGGAAGACCCACCTACTGGGAGGAGAGTCCCGCCCCTGGATTTGAAGCTGTAAGACAGAGAAAAGATGCCTGCGAAAGCTTGTACTGATAAAACCCTTTTAAGCAAACTTTTCATGAGTAGAGGTTATTTTTAGTCTGTACAGCCACTGTTCACTTCAGGTGAAACGGAACATTAGCTGCTATGTAATTCTGCATTTCCCTTGGCTGACCATTGGTTCTCTAGCAAATCAGCTATGTGCTTGGAGTTCCTTGAGCAGTCACTTTATTGCCCCAGTGACCCTATTTTAAAATAAGTTGTTTCTCATAAGACAACTACTATACAGGAGGTTATGTATAACAAATGAGTACAATTATGCAACAATTGTGTATATCTGATAATAACTCATATAAGAAATATAACGCATGGCTCCGTTTTACAGATACATTATCAGTCTCTTCAAAAAAGGCACAGTGTGACTCTTCTAAACATAACTGCAGTCTGGGTAATATCCTTCCTTCTCTACAGTCCATCTGTTCTCTTTTGGGAAAGTGTTTTTGGGGAACGTGACATGGAAGGGGAGTGTATGGCTGGATTCTATTACTCCTGGCACTTTCAGCTAACAACATCAGTCTTTGCTTTTTTCCTTCCATTAATAAGTATATCATTTTGTAATCTGTGCATCTACTGGAGCATCACTAAACGGAGCAGGAGGAAAAGACAACATTCTGATCCTTTACGAGGAAAGGCAAAAGATGCAAAACCATTCATCATAGCAACTGATCTGGTGCTGCAATCTACTCATCTAACAGAGATAAAGAATATTACATTACATGTAAAAAGGAGATTCAAAAAATCTCTAAGACAAGGAGCAGTTGTCTCTACCACATCACAGATGAACAATATTCCCAATACCATTCATGACGCTAAACTTTCCAGGGACAAAAAAGTAGCAAAATCTTTGGCAATTCTAGTGTCTGTTTTTGCTGTTTGTTGGACTCCATATACTCTCATAGTCTTTATCAACAGCGCATGTCAATATAATTATGTTTCCCTTTATTTGTATGATGTCATAATCCTTATGTTATATCTGAACTAAACACTTAACCCTATATTGTATCCACTGTGTCATAAAAGTTTTAGAAAAGCCTTTAGTTTACTTTTACAAATGTATTTGAGGAAGCGGGCAGGTTCAGTGGCTTAGCCAGTGGAGGGCTGGGAGGGTGAACATTCTGGGCGGCATAGTTTACCACAGAAGTGGTACACTTTCCAACTCTCCTGAACCACTGGGAGAGCTGTCAAGTCTCACAGGCCCAGCCAAGGATGGTGCAGGCTCAGGGGCTGTTCCCGCATCATTCGCAGTGGGAGCTGACTATAATGGGCTGGGCTTCCACTGCAGCGACCAGGAAAGAGCTAGCTTGCCGTCATTGATGTAACAATGAATTCTGAATTATAGCAGCAAATTCTAAAGGAAAATGTCAGGACGTGTCTGTAAACTAAATCTCAAGAGAATGTGGCTCATGCAGCAAGATAATAACCCTAAACACACAGGTTATAATAGAAAGGAATGGATAAAGTAATATACCATTTTCTAATGGCCAAGTCAAAGTTGTGACCTTCAATAGAAATGTTGTGGAAGGAATTGAAACAAGCAGGTCATGTGAGGAAACCATCAACGTAACATTTAAAACTGTTTTGTACGAAGGAATGGACAAATTATAGGACTAATCAACAATCACTGGAAATATTTACATGTGGTTATTGTTGTGCAAGGTGGTCATACAAGATACTGAAAGCAAAGGTTCATATACTTGTGCTACTTACAGATAAGTATGTAAGTGATTTGGATCATTCCCCTCAATAAATGAATCACTAAGTCTAATATTTTTGACTCATTTGTGCTATGTAATTCTCTTTATTCACTTTTAGGACTTGCACTAAGAGCGGTGAGAAAAATCCCCCACTCTCCTCCCCAATAACAATAACCACTCGCTGGCCGGGCAGCCACCCACCCCCCACACATACACACACATTCCTTCCGGATCAAGCACATTTTCATTTTCTCGGTTATTTGAGTAATATTTTGGCCTTTTTTTGAGTAAGGTTATTTTTTATGTAATTTTTTAATTCAGTTTGTTTTCTCTTTAATAATACAGGCAATGCTCAGATTCTGAACAATATTGGTTCTATAGGTCAAAAATCGTATACAGGTAATATCTCAGCCTGGTTTGGCTTTATTCAAGTCATATCTGTAGGAAGAGAGCTTGGTGGTGCATGTGGGAGTGGCTGCAGTATATAGCATGCAACGCCGCTAAAAGAGTGTTGGAGAGCCCGGTTGTGACTGGAAGAAAGACAACCCAGGCTAAAGCGTCACATTGTACATTCTATACCCATAGACTCATCAGATTAGTACATGTATGTAACATACGGGGGAAGATTTTTATATACATACATAGATACATGTGCACTTGCATCAGAGTCTTCTATCTATGCAGCAATAAAGAACTCTCACCTCACCCAGTTTAACCGGGGTGATGTCCATGTCCAGAAGTGATTGAATGAGAACAGAAAACTGGGGAGATGTGGCACTGTAGCTGGAGGAAGGGTTTCTGTTTTCATTCTGTCCCTTCTGAACAGGGATGTCACCCCTGCAGCACTGGACAAGGGGAGTTTTTTTTCCTGCATAGATAGATGACTCTGATGCAAGTTTACAGGTATCTATGTATGTACCGTATTTTTCGGACTATGACGCACTTTCCCCCCCCCCCAAATTTTGGGGGAAAACAGGGGTGTGTGTTATAGTCCAAATATACTCTCGTGTCGGCAGGAGACTGCAGTGCCGCAATGCTGCACTCCCGTCTCCTGCTGACCCGAGAGTGTTCAGTCCGGGCGGCAAGCGCTTAGTGCCGCGGGCGCACAGAAGCTGCTCATTGCAGCCGGGGGGCGCTCGGTTCGGGTGTAATAGGTAATGAATGAGAAATCCTATGTACAGCAATACAATAGTACTGCAGTATATAGGACAAGGAAGTGTGCCCCCTAGTGGTCAAGTGCCATAGGGGGACTGAGTATTAAAGTACAAAAAATAACTTAAAAAAAAATATTGAAAGTTTAAATCACCCCCCCCCCTTTTGTCATTTTACAAATAATAAAATAAAAAATTTACACAAATTTGGTATTGCCACATCCGTAAAAGTCCAATCTATTAAAATATAACATCATATCACATCCCGTACGCTGAACTCTGTAGAAGAAAAAAAATACAAAACGGCAAAATTGTGGGGTTTGGGGCCATTTAATATCTCAAAAAAACTGGAATAAAAAGTGATCAAAAAGTTTCCCAAAAAACAAACTACACTTCAGCCCACACATTCGCTTCAAATTTTTTTCTTCCTATTTTTTCCCCTCTAAAACCTAGGTGCGTCTTATAGTCCAGTGTGTCTTATAGTCCAAAAAATGCGGTAAATAAAAATCCTCCACCCGTGTGGCACATACATGTACTAATCTGATTAGTTTATGGGTTTAGAATGTACATACTGGGACTTGTAGTTCCTTATCAGCTAACTCAAGTGGCTAATATGAAACCACAAGTCTCAGCATACGTGTGTATATATATATATATATATATATATATATATATATATATATATATAGTACTTGATTATAAAATGAAAACCACAAGTCTCAGCATAACGTTGTGTATGTGTATATATATATTATATAATATATATATATATATATCATATATATATATATACATATATATATATATATGTATATATATATATATATATACAAACCTTAGCTGTTTTAGGTCAATTAGGTTTAAGATTAACCAGAATTATTTAATTTGCCAAATGCCAGAATAATGAGAGAGTTTTTAATGCATTTGTATTACTTTCTGCAAAGTCAAAAGTTTCCATACACTAGGATTACTATGCCTTTAACCAATTTGAGAAAGCCCATATGATGATATCATGTCTTCGGAAGCTTCTGATAGGTTTGTTGGCAACATCTGAGTTAATTAGAGACACCTGTGGATGTATTTTAATTGCACACCAGAAACACACTGTATCAGGAAGATAATTGTGGACTTGCACAAGACTGGATCATCATTGGGTACAATTTCCAAATACCTGAAGGTGCCTCGTTCATCTGTACAAATAATTATTCGTAAATACAAACAAAATTAGAATGTCCAGCCATCATACCACTCAGGAAGGAGATGGGTTCTGTGTCTCAGAGATATATGTGCTTTGGTCCCACATGTGCATATTAACCAAAGAACAAAAGCAAAAGACTTTGTGAAGATGCTGGCGGAAGCTGGGTAATGCTTCCAAATACTAATGAAATGTATGTAAACTTTTGACTTTGTGGAAAGTAATAAAAATGAGAGAGAGAGATAGTGGAGTAACCATTGTCACACCTTCAACTTGTGCATATAACTGCGGTTATCTCACTCGGAAAAAGAGTAGGCCATAGAACGGTTAACAATGTCTGAATTTAGATGGAAATACTGACAACTTGCTTTTCCCCACGCTAAATGCACTTCCTCTTTTTCCCAATTTTCGGGCTTCTGTGCTCACATCCCCTTCCCTCAGGACTAGAATACACCCTATTTTTTGCAAACACCTGAAGGATCTGAAAGCCGAAGATCTGGCCCTCTCTAGAAGATAACTGTACTAGTTGCATGCAGGGGCATAGCTACAGGGGGTGCAGAGGTAGCAGTCGTTACCGGGCCACGCAACCTGAAGGGACCCAAAAGCCCTGTGACATAAAATGACACCAGTACTGTAAATGGCACATGGTAGCTGAGGGCCCACATTTCACTTTTTGCATTAGGACCCAGGAGCTTCAAGTTACGCCTCTGGTTGCATGCCCTGCTGGTGCTACACCTTCCCTCCTTGTTTTGAGGGATGTGGACAGGGGCATCCACCAGTCCTCACCACCAAATAATACCGACAGTTCAGGAGAGACCTGTCAGGTACCCAGTTCCTTTCCACAAAGATGCAGGATCTCAGAAGTTGGACTGCAGAGTTTGTGGCAGCCTATGTCCATCTTCAAGTCTTATCTCAAACTAATATACTTGGTTTGTCTGCTGGATCACTTTATATGAGATGGGCTCCAACCTCCACTGTAACTAGTCAAATATGAAAAATCACCAAGTTGTATGGGAAGTTCCTTCAGCTTTTTATTGGCAGGCAATGCGTGGGGGCTCAAATGTTGGGTGACCAAGTTATACATTTACTGCACTCTATAATCCCCCTCCAGGTCTCAGGCGTCTATTCTTCATCCCCCCTGTTGACCACCTTCATCATCATATTGAAGGGGCATCTCCTATTTTTTCCAAACTTTAGCAGGTAAGGTGAATACACTGTAGTCAACTCCACTGTATTGTATGCCAACACAATCTTGGCTCCATAGTCAGGTCACCTTCCCACTTTTGCTCCTCCAGCATCCTCAGCATCTGTAATACAGTCCTGTTTCAGAGCTTACAAGTGCCATTCAATTAGGAACAGGATGCTATCATCAAGGTTTTCCTGATCTGATATAGCTGGCATAATTCCTGAACCACTTTGCTTTGAAGCATAGTCATTGATGTATTGCCTGTAATACATGACCAGCCCCAAAAAGTACTAATAGTGTAGGTCATGGGCCTCTGTCTTGCTACTTTTATCTTTGAGTCCATGGGTTGAACTCCTCTACTGGACACCGTGTGACCTGGGTGCTTGATACTTTTGCCGGAACAGATGGTACTGAGGCCTTTAACCCATGTTGCTCCAGTCATCCGAGGACCTGATTTAGTTTCTCTAAGTGCTCAATCAAGGTAGCTGAGAACATGATGATGCCATGTAGGTAAGTTAGCAGGAATTCATACTTCAGGTCCTCAGACACAGTTTCTATTAGTTTCTGAAAGCTGACCGGGGCATTGTTGAGCCTGAAGCACATCCACAAGAACTTGTACAATTCCACGGGTGTAATAAAGGCTTTTGACACCTACAAGTGGCTAAATCTAGGGAGGAGAAATACCGTGCACATCCAAATGCCACCAACGAATTCTGAATATGGTGAAACAGGTAGATATCTGTCATGGGAGCTGGCGCGGGTGCCGCGGTGCCCTGCGGCTTCCCCCCTGCCCGCAGGGGGTCCGGCGCGGGTGCCGCGGTGCCCTGCGACCATCTCCCTGCTGCCCAGTCCCTGGCGCCGGCTCACTTACGCTCCTGTGAACGCCGCTCCTGCCTGTCCCGGCCGCCGCGCCCGTACCCGCTGCTTAGGGCGCGCGCGCGACGGCTGGTCTGGATTTAAAGGGCCAGCGCACCGTTAATTAGTTATTGACGGCCGCTGGTCCTATATAAGGAATACGCCTCCAGCACTCTCCGCCAGTTTGTTGGTGTGCGTACCTTGTCTTGAGAGTGTTGGAAGTCCTGTCTGATTACCCGTGTACCAGTCCATTCCGCTACATTTCCTGACCTTGCCTGTTTGCCGCCTGCCCTGACCTTCTGCCGTCTCTGACAACGAACCTCTGCCGCCTGTCCTGACCTCCTGCCTGTCCCCAACTACGCCTTTGGATTACGATTCTGTACCACACAAGCCTCAGCAAGTCCATCCCGCTTTGCGGCGTGCTCTGGTGAATACCGGGCGCTACTTAGACTCCGCTCCCTGGCGTGGCTTAACTATCATCGCTTGTGGTGGTCCAGCGAATCCACCGAACCATTACAATATCCTTTACCGTTAATGCATTAAGTTGCTGGTAATCAACACAGAAGCATAGAGTCCTAACCTTCTTCAACATCAGTACAAGTGGGAAAGCCCTAAAAGGCTAGATGACATGGTTCTCCTGTATCAGTTTTAGCATCACCTTGATCTCCTGGTACAACACTGGGGAAACTAGCTGCATGTTCATTATGGATTACATAGCAGGCATCCGTGTTTGATGGGAATGCTTATGGCAGGGCCTGAAGTTGGCTTTATTGTAGAAAAGGGCATTTGAGCGGACCTTGATAACCTAGGACAATTGGCCCCATTCCTCCATGGGTACCTTGGCTTCTTCGAGGCATTTCTTCTCCAGTAGCTGTTTGCTAGCTGGTTGTAATGCTTTTACCAAACAGTAGAGGGTGCCGGCATTTAATCTAACTATAGTCTAGAGCATAAAGAGTTGCGTAACCGGGATCTAGTACCTCAATGATACAGGGAATTTAACTGACAAATGCTCTCACAGCCCCAGAAACACGGCATGCTTATTAATATTCATAACTCTCACCAGCACCCAGCTAATTTGGACATCAAACATGGTCAGTCCTACTGACACTCCCACTCACTGCAGGATTGGCTCTACTGATACCATGGCTTCCTTTAACATGCTAGAGGTGCCCACCTTGGTCGGTGTAGAGAAGGGCACTCTCATTGCAACCACCCATCTATGATAAATTCTTGTATCAAGGCTTGCTTATACTAAACATTGCAACGCCATCTGTAGGAGTGTTTGGGACACCTTCCAGTACTTGGGCCCCCAGTACTTGAGCCACCAGCCTTTCTAAATCCTGAAGTACATTCTTTCCTAGTATCACTGGAACATTAGAGTCCATTGCATTTTTCACCACTACAAATCCTTTCTTTTTCACCGAAAACCCCGTTGGGCCGCAAAACTCAGTGTCAGGATTGCATGATCCCAGCGTGAGTGGAATAGATCGCTTATTTGAGTCTTACAACCTGGCTTTGGCTATGGATCATTACTTGTAAACCAATAGCTCAGTGTGAGCAGGCAGTAGCGACGCTCCACAACAATAAATCTGGCTTAACATGTATGAACTTTGGCACAGACAAGCCATATCTAAATAGCTTTAAAGCAGTGTAGAACACACCAGTATGTATAAACCTGTTCTTCTGCAGTCCATACATTTGGCGACAACTTGTCCTCAGGAATTGCGGCAGATCATTTTATAAACATTGATCTGGCCATTTATTGGGAGGTGACAGAATATGTGTCCTACTTTTATTGAGCGTCCACACAATATCTTTTTTTCCCCCCCCCTTAAATGATGTACCGAAATCTCCACTATACGTGGTGTGACACACCCCCAGAACGCCCCCACATCTTTGGCACATTACAAAGTGTCAGTGCAGGAACTGACTGCGCCAAAGTTTGGAATAAAATTGTTTATACATCTATAGAACCTCATATTTCACATCAAAATTTTTTCCGGTATGTCATTTTTATCTGCCCAAGAATGCTGGAGGCGGAAGGAGTGTCTGTATTTATGCACCCTTCTGTATTGCCTTAATTTACAGTATATGAGGCCATTGTAGTAACCAAGCAACCAATCAACCCACCATCATGCATGAGGCTATGTAGTGGTTGTTCTATTGGGTATCATTTGCATTGTGCAATATCCCATTATTATAACTGTGGCTTTTTTTGCATACAAGGTGGGAACAGTAATAATTTAATGTGTCAGTTTTATTATCAGTCTAATTTTGTTCCCTAGGCAGTGGGAATTTGAGCGCTGCTGCTCAGCAATTAACTGCACCTGCTTATTTTTCCCAGGTAGCATATGGGCCATAGTTGCCTCTCTTCTGGGTTCAGTCTGGTCCAGTCATTGAGCTGTGAATATGGCTTTTTTGTGTTTTTTTCTATATTCTCATCTAACAGAGATAAAGAATATTGGCTGTACATGTAAAAAGGAGAGTTTGAAATCTCTATAGCACAAGGAGTCTCTATGGTCTCTCTCACATCCACAAGAATGTAACATGTACAATATTCCCATTCTTATAATTAAACTTATCCAGGAGACCAAAAGAGTCAACAAAAATCTTTGGCAAATCTGGTTTCTACGTTTGATTGCTGCTCATTGGGCTCCTTGTACCTTCTTGATTCACTCATCGACAGGAGCAAGCCAAATACAACTGTAAGTTGATTAATCTTTTTAATTTATCGGTCCGATATAGTTGCTCTGCAAACCTTAAATCTTTGTTCTAGATCTGAATTTTCTTGACTAGATACAAGACAAAGTTCGAGCTTTCCGCTCACAATATCTTGTCTAGAGATACTCTTAAGCTTTGTGCATTGAATAACAGGATCATGAGCTGCTGCTTGTTTAAGTTATTAATTCTGGGAACTAAGCAGATAGCTCAGAGTATCTCATTTTATTTTTGTGGTATATCGGAGGTGAGCGATGATTTAAATAATTAAATGGTATCCTGTTACATAGCACAATGATTGATATTGTACCTAAAGTCTCTATGCTATACATTTACTTATCTTGTGATATGAGTTGTAATATGCCTACCATCTCATGTATGAATCACTGCCTGAATACCCCTTTCAAAAAGTCATGTCATCCTTAATAAAGGTATATCTGAATCTTTTCTGGAATAGATTCACAGTGCATTGATTATGTTTGAAGTCCGTGTAGTACCAGAGAGGTTGCTGAGAAAAAGATATCTACATCATTTTGTTGGCCGGATGCGTCGGGATTAGAAAAAGCTAGTTTTCTGTGGGTTAAACACAATATATATAACGGAGTGGAACGGGATACGCAAGCCACCCCTTTTGGCTTTGAAAACCTGGGATCTCTAGCACGGTGAGCATTTTGCCACACACAAATCCATATCTTCTCTGCAAATAGGTTGTTGGAATCCCTTTAATTGCGGTGGAGTGGAATGTTTCTCTATTATTCATATTCTCTCCTCTCCCTATCGTTCCCAGCTACTTATCCAATTTGGTTTATAGTATTTAACGTTAAAGTTTTATAGAAGTATTATCAAAGTTAAGTTGAGATAGAGAAATTGGTCACAATTCTAGCAGTTGTTGCTGTATTAAGAAGGGAAATAAGTATTATCTGTATTGTTACAGGAACTTTGTTTTGTTGGTCTTGTATCCAAATGTTTTATGGAGACTTTTGTTTTCTGGTCATCGTGTTTTTTTTCTTTCTCCTTAGGGGCGGCTGCCCGTCGAAGCGGGTGAGATAATTTACTTACATCAAGGTCATACTGTTTGGTTTTGCATTGTGTATCACATTAATTGTTTATTGTTGCAATTTTCTTCCTTCTATTTTTGGTTGTGATATATGCGTTATTTTTGCACATGAATATTTCCTTGCTGTTAGTATAACTGTTTTTACTTTTAATAGTCTCGGGCAATAGTAAAGTAGAAGTTATTACATTTCACATTAGAGAAAGTCATGAATAAATGATTACAACAAGTTTACTAGACAATCCGCGCCCATGGCCAAAGACTTTTTTAAGTAATATAGAAAGTGTCCACTGACAAGGAGTGCCTCATGAAGGTAATATTGGAGGCTATAAAAACATTTGTTTTAGGTCCATCTGACGAGGTGGGGAACTATTTCCTTGGTTTATAAGGACTTCATAAACAGGGGAATAGTGTCATCAACTTGCAGAAAAGAACAAGGTTTGATGTGCCCCCAGATAGGAATAAGTACATCCTATATACCGAAGAGGAATGGAAGACCCTAAGACCTCCAAACGAGCAAAAAAAATATCTGGGGTGATGAACATACAACATTTTTGAGTAAATGGCGATTGTGAATACCAATGAGTGTTACGCAAGAAGGTACATGGGCATTTTTTAGTAGACATTACAGAAATAGCTTCTTGTTGTGTAAAAGCGGAAAGAAATGGAAATGTTTTTGTGCAATTGGAAGGTGAAAGCCAAAACGCAGGTTGAGAAGCTTCAGGGGACACCAGCCTATAACACTGTGACAAGCCGATCATTAACACCACTGATACTGCTACACCTCTTGAAACTACAACCAAAAGTATTCAGATGGTTGGATAACACGTCACACAAAGTAATTGATAAATCCAACCAAAAGCTAATGCAACATTGTAGATGATGCAGAGGATGTACAATTTAACATGCTTAAGCAACAGAGCATGCGTCGTCAAAATAAAGAGAGACCTTGACACATGAAGCACTCGCTAAAGAAAGCTATCACTAGCCCTGACAACCTAGTCACCTTCTACACGAGCAGGGTACACTTCATGCAAACCCCCAAACCATCAGTGGCCATTATGCAGGAATATATCCTGACCTGCCTAGGTCTACCTCCCCGGGTTAACTCCGGTTATAACTCCAAATGCCCACATTTATAGAATCTCTAGAAGGGGCCAAGGAGCTGTACTTACACCGCATCAAAGAGAAAAGCCCTACATTAGTGGAGATGATCCTTCAATTACAGGAACATACACTCCCATATGCACCAAAAACATCAGCATCATACGTTCACGAGTACATCCACCTGCATATAGAAAATACATGTACCTAGTCCACTAATAGGAACCAGGATATCACACAGAATGACATTTCTAACATCATTAAGGAGGGAGGAGACAACGTAGAGGAAAGGGAAGCTCGAACCCACCACAAACTACCACGACCCCCCCTAATAGGGATAAAGAAAGAAAATCAAATTCAGCCTAATGAAGTTGATTGCTTTTGCTAGGTTTAGTAGTATTTGATTATAAAAAAAGACACCGTACATGAGTCAAGGGAAAATGGATAGAAAAAGATATAGAAACAAACCTAACGTGTCAGTTCAGGATATTTGACAAATTATGTACACCTTGTTTTTCACAGTCAACAGAGGCCAATCAGGATGAAAATGGTCCAGAGACGCACTCTGACTAGTGGACAAATCCTATTTCCACTGAAATTTTTTTCTTTGTTTATTTTACACTAATTATGGATTTGTTATTTCTCTCGACTCAGGAACTAATGTAGGCAATCATAAGTGTTTTTCCAATCAGCGATACAGAAGATCATAAAATTAAATTAGTCTCTTCATTAACACAGATTTTTCTCCAGCTACAACAAAGGACCATATCAGCCATAGATGTAGTGTAAAAGGCAAACCCTATATTATAAAAACACATATATCCACACATAATCCGCATCACTACTATACATTCAAGTCAACCATCTTCAGTAGATGCCGACCACTGTGAGTCTTTATTGGAAAAATGAATTTTTATTAGGCAATCACAAGCTTGGGGTGCACCATCTTTTTCACCTTAGATGACATTTCACATATAGGACAACACTTGAGAATACAAGGATGCTGTGTACCTGCTGTATGCTGGGATTGGTGTAATATCAGCCAGCAAAGGAAGAAGCCACAACGAAATTCTGAAGTATTGTTCAAGTACTGAAAAAAAAAAAAAAAAAAAAAAAAAACATCCACAATCACCTGTGGAATAAGAATTCTATCAGAGGATGGGGCCGAAAGCACACGGACCCACGAAATACACATAGCTTTTGTAAATCCAGTTGCACACAACACAAAGAACCTGAGTACCCATGAAAGGCTGAAATTGCGAATAGCCTTACGGGACACAAGCTCTGCTTGAGAATTTACCTATGCAGACAAACGGACAAGTCTTCCTGAATACAAATTACAGAGCGTAAAGCAGGTGTGAGCTTACATTGGACACTGCCTTTACAACCATGCCACAGATACCTACTATGCAGAACATAGTAGCAGCGTACAAATTGTCATTCCCATGAATGAACACGACTGAGATAGCTTCGGGAATTAGGTAGTGAGTTACTTGGAGCATATTAAAGTGTTTGATATGCTGCACAATATAGGACTACAACCAAAGATTATCTGTTGGCAGAACCAATCCCGATACATATGACTAAGACCAAAAGGCTTGTTGAGAAGAGTTCAAAAATAGCTCTCCTCTCAGGCCATGCTGCTCTAGCCTACTAGATTACACAAAAGCCCTTCCACTTGTTTGCCTAAAGGTCAAAGGACATGCACAAGCTGTGCTCAGTCCCCAATAGATAAGCAAGCTGGCAGGTCAATTAGACCCAGTGTGAAGCAGATTTGTAGTAGAGAGAATGCATGCATGTCATAGAGCCCTAACGGCTTGATGCATTGTCTTAGAGAAAAACCTACGAGTTATTTGGTCCCCTTTGTTTGAAAGCTGGGATCCTCATTCTTTGTATGGTACTCCAGAATTGTCAAATGTACCACGAGGCCCAATTCGCTAGGTGGGAGCCTGTATCTCCTCCCGCCTAGTCCACATCCAACATCACCACCTGCACAGGTGCTTTGAAGTGAAGCCTTGTTATGTTTGTTTGTCACATGAGGTTCAGAGAGAGGAGGTAGTGATCATAGAGAGGCCTTTATTGACAGACGTTGAGGGGCGGAGACCATAACAATGCCGCGCCCTAGATTATAAGGGAAGAAAGTTGTAGAAATTAAAAATTTGATAACCCAACTATAGTTAACATACAAGCATGTGATTTGTCTGAAGATAAGACAGTACCACATGTTGCCCTGAGTAAATTTTTATGGTAAAATGATTTTTTGGTTGTTAAAACTTTTGAGCTACGGATCTATGCAAAAGAGTTTACTACTGTTGTTATTTGGAGAAATCCTATTCAGAAAGTAACATCTGTTGTGAAATATTAAGCAGCATGACATCAAAAATAGTAACCTGTGTCATTTACTATGAAAACTTTGTAAACTTAGTTTTCCAAATTTGCTCTCCCGTAGGAAAAGTCCCGTTGGAAGGTTATGGGGTGCACACCGATTTCAGATGGACTATGGACATTGAAGAAAGGCCAGAGACCCCAAAAAAGTTTCCTGACAACGCCTACTGAAGCTTACCCATTTGGAATACATCGATGCGAAATTTGGGATCTCCATCACACAGGTGTGCACAAGTTTTAGCACTGTGCAAAAGCAGAGAGTCTGGTTCCCTGGCCAGATTTCCCATCCAGCAGAGTGCGTGGTGGAGCAGTGGAGAGCTTACCTTCACACCTCCCATCAACAACCAAGGGCCCTTTCCAAGATCTCTACAAAAAGGGTGGGGGTAAAGAAAAAAAAGACAGCTACCAAAGGTAGGAAGATTAATTGGTATGTCTTTGTTTGTGTTAAATTTATTCGATATACCATAGTTGTGCTTCAAGAATCAGAGACTTACTTACACTCCACAGGTAATATGTATTACACACCATTTTATGCAAGAATAATGAAACAGTAGTTCTATTTGTCCGTGACCATGGGTCCCCACAAGATATTTAGCCAAATGGTTTGCAAAGAGATTGATATATGGTCGCCAGAGTGTCTTACCTCTTGTATATTATGGAACTACATACCCCCCCTCAGAGGGGTACTATCAACTTTCCACCTTTATGAATTCTGTTGTGGAAAATTGCCTAATCACGCATCACTATACCTCCGCAGAGACTGACACATATCCATCTTTAACAACTCTTAATGTGGACTATGTACTACAACTACATAAAACAATTAAATGATTTTGACATCCATCCAAGTAGGGGACCATGCAACCTGTCCCTACTCTTGCCTGTCACTACTCAAACCAGGAGATAATGTTATGAATTTCGCAAATTGTTTACGTTCAGGTTTCGTTTCTTTTTCAGAAAGGTTGTGTCCGTCCATTTCAATTCTGATAGAACACTTCTTCAAGTGTAAAAAGTGCCGACATGGAAGTGAGGAACGATGAATCCATGCGTCACACTGCAAACGTGTTAAACCCCCCATCGAGGACTGAATCTAGTACCGACAGCAGCAGTTACATGACTTCTCCTCCCTGTCAACCAGACAGTGAAACCAGAAGATATCCTAGAGACTCTTACCGCACCATACGTGGCTTTGCCCATAAGCCATCAAACCAAAAGACGCAGCTGAGTAAATCAAAGTCGTTACCCTTACCATCGAGTGAAGAACAGAAGAGGGCGAGATGACCCCTCCTGTACAATAAATTTCCTTGGCCCTCAACCCAGCACAATACTTTGGGCTAGGTATGGAGGGAGAAGGTTGGTTGTTGTTCTTATTGGCTGCCTTATTCACGTAGGAATTCACTGGCTTCTCGACATCAGCAGAAGATTTCTATGAGCCCAACATGGGGCAGAAAGATGCCCACGTAGGTGAGATTGAGGATGATAACACTATTCCTGGAACCAAAGAAGAACACATCTGTCATTATAATAGCATTGACAGTTCTTTGCAAACCTAACGGATATGAGGCTAGGTGCATTATATGGTGTTATGGTTTTCCAAATAGAATCTGAAAGAAGTTTAAACGGAGAATTACATGAACAATTACATGAAAGGATAATAAGTTACTTAAATTGCACCACACCATATCCAAACGCACAGGTTTAAAGGATTGCTGGGATAGCACACATTCACCAGTATCAACACAATCTATGCATTCAAAGGATAGCACCTGTTCCCCTAGAAGACGCATCATTTTAGGTAGAAAATGATCACTAACTACTTTCCCAGGTAATTCTAGCTATATCAGGGTGTTATTGATAATACAGCGAGTATTTTTCCTTTCCCATAGCATGAATGGCATCACACCCTTGTGGGGATTGCAGTACGTGACCGTTACAACAGTATACCCCATTTCTTATCCATATGTGGGTGGGTTCCAACTCCCTCTTAGAATTTTAACAGGGGAACACCACTAACAGTACGCAGATTTAGGGTACATTCCCATGCATATTGGACACTGTCGAAATAGTATTTTTGCACAAAAAAGGATTATTTTCTTAACATAATGTTCTAACCCCCTAGCAATAAACTTTTTATTTTATTCAATGCATTCACTAAATTAGAGGTGACCACATTTTTTTTTCAAGACAATAGTTTTTTTTTGTTTTTATCCTTAGGCACATGAGGATATTCCTGAGAGCCAAGACATCAATAATAATAAGAAGTCGGGATATACCCCAAACCTTTGATCAAGTTTTATATCCAGAACTCATGCAGTACACTCAAAGAATACACAACGTCATTCCGCGACAAAACAATGAATAGTAAAGGATCAATGACCACATGACGAGATCAGATTTTTGATGCCATTAAGATTTAAGGATCTACAGTATAGATAGAATTTTTACATGTTTCAGTGTAAGCAAAAGGAGGGCCCAGCAGTTAAGGGTTCTCCTAGCTTAACCACTCAATTGTTCAGTGGCCATCTCTGGTGTTCAGCGGAATAGCCCCCATCACTCACCTCAAGATTTTTATAATTTGGGCCTCATCATCTGGATCTAGATCAAGAGGTATGCGGTATATCTCATGAGAAAAGTTCAAGGGCCCAAAACGGTTCCAAAGGACAAATGTCATTAAAAATTAACATTGATAATGAGGCTTGCGGGTAACCAACAAAAAACAGCCCTTTTCTTGATGAACAACAGGTACTATGTATATGGAATTAAATGATTTAACATTCTCAGAAGAGAGGAAAAAAACAGAATTGAAATATACGTTTTGATAGTTTGATAATCATTTTATTTTATGGCTTCCATATCTTGGTCCTTCTCAAACTTAAAACATTGTTCTTCAAATGACTTTATCTGAACTAGGAGATACAAGGAATGTTCAGTTCCGCTCACAGAATTGTTATAGAGATAACTCTAGAAGCTGTGCATATGACTAACAGTCATGACTGCTGCATTATAACAGTTATAAGATAGTGTCAACTAAGGCAGTATTCAGAGTATTCATTATTTATTTTTTGGTTAGATGGATGAGTCATGATTTAATAATTAGAATGTAATCTCTTTACAGTAAGACACTGATTGATTGTAACCTATATCTTATTGCAATATACTTTATCTTTGATTGGATAGGTTAATAATGCTACCTTCTCTGTATGATACGCCTATACCCCTTTAAAAAAACATGTCCCAGTGTTACCTATAATAAAGTATTCTATATCTTTAATGAATAGAATCATCAGTGCATTGTTATTTGAAGTTCCAGTTGGATACAGAGAGGGTTGCTGAGAAAAAGATATCTACATCAGTTTATACATCTATAGAACCTCATATTTCACCTCATATTTTTCCGGTATGTCCTTTTTATCTGCCCAAGAATGATGGGGAGCGGAGGGTGTCTGTATTTATGGCACCCTTCTGTATTGCCTTATTTACAGTATATGCAATTGTAGTACCAGCAACCACCCCCTCATGCATGGAGGGCATGTGAGTGGTTGTTCTATTGGTATTTTTGCATTTGTGCAATATCGCCATGTATTATACTGTGGCTTTTTTGCATACTGGTGGGAACAGGTATTAATTTAATGTGCAGTTTTTTTTATCATCTAATTGTTTCCCTAGCAGTGGGGTATGTGAGCTGCTGCTCAGCAATTAACTGCACCTGCTTATTTTTCCCAGGTAGCATATGGGCCATAGTTGCCTCTCTTCTGGGTTCAGTCTGGTCCAGTCATTGAGCTGTGAATATGGCTTTTTTGTGTTTTTTTCTATATTCTCATCTAACAGAGATAAAGAATATTGGCTTACATGTAAAAAGGAGATTTGAAAAATCTCTAAGACAAGGAGCAATGGTCTCTTCCACATCACAGATGAACATGAACAATATTCCCATTCTTATAATTAAACTTTCCAGGGACAAAAAAGTAACAAAATCTTTGGCAATTCTGGTTTCTGTTTTTGCTGCTTATTGGGCTCCTTGTACCTTCTTAGTCACCATCGACAGGGCATGCCAAAACAACTGTATCGCAGTTTATTGGTATGTTATCACAGTCTGTATATTATATCGGAACTCAGCAATTAACCAATTAACTGTGTCATAAAAGTTTTAGAAATGTCTTTTCAAATGGCGTATTTGCAGGGCGTAATTGCACTGCACTACGCCCAAAGTATGCCCCACAGATATGATAATTCATATTTTTATAACCGGCATACAATACGCAGTGACATGTCTCTTGTTCCCGGAAAGTAAATGGGAGCACTTCAGGAGAACACACTGGCCAGAGCGTACTTCGAAGCAGCAGCCCAAAAAGCTGTGTGAACTTACCCCAATTAACTTTACAAAAGTGTCTGAGGAAATTGGTTGCAATTCCTAAAAGCCATTTTATCTTTTATAATATCTAGATACGTTATAATACAGAGGTACAATAATGAGGCAAAACAAGTATTTACCAGCTATGTGTTTGGAAAAAAAGTGTAGTGAACCCCAAGTGTATTGTATACATGTGAAATGAAAATAAAAAAAAAGTGTAACCTGCTTGAAATTATTACTTTGAGTAAAACCTGCAAGATCCCAAGCTGAGAGTCTCTATGGTTCCTTCTGCACTGGTGCCATTACATTTTCTAGCAATCCCAACACCAGTGTCACGGTCGGAGATAGTGGATCCTCTGGACCATCGCAAGCGATGGCGTAAGCCACGCCATGGAGCGGAATCTAAGTAGGTCCCGGGAGTCTACCAGGTTGCTACCCCTGACGTGACTTGCTTGAGGAGGCAGCCGAGGTGTTGCGTGGTTTCAAAATCGGTAGGCAGGGTCGTGTCGGGGACAGGCAGAAGGTCAGGCAGGCGGCTATGGTTCGAGGTCGTGGACAGGCAGAAGGTCAGGGCAGGCGGCAAGATTCGTGGTCGAAGGACGGAGGCAAACGGTTCGGTACACGGTAATCAGAACAAGGCTTAGGAACGCTTTATCAATAGGCTAAGGGCACTAAATATCCGGCGAGGTCACTAGGAAGAGGCAGGCTTAAATAGGGGCAGTGACCGGCAATAGCCAATTAAAATTTAACACTGCCGGCGTGCGCGGGCCCTAGGGAGGGGGGCCGGGCGCGCCGCGGGACAGAGGCTGCAGCAGGAGCGTGGTTGGGTAAGTAGCTCGTGGGACAGGCAGGGGAACGACATGCGGGTCGCAGCGCCGCTCGGCAGCGGGGCAAGGATGCGCCTGTGACCCGGGACGGGGGTCGCAGGAGCATCCATGACAACCAGTAGGTCAGACATCAATGCACTCCCACTACCCCTACAAGGTAATTTTGGGGGGGGTTCCAGTACATTATATTTTATGGTCAATGGTACCAAAAAAGTACATCTTGTCCTGCAAAAAACAAGCCCCCATATGTCTATTTAGACAAAAAAAATGTAAAAAAAATTCATGGCCCTTGGAAGGTGCATAGGAAAAAACTTAAACCAAAAATAGCTGCGTCCTGAAGGAGTTACGTTTTAGCACTATAAAGTGTCTGCAAACTTGAAATATATCCTAATAACATGAAGCTCCAAAATCCAGGAGGTGCTCCTTTAATTCTGAGGCCTGTGGTCAAATAGCACACTCGGGACATATATTGGATGTTTCTAAAAACAGCATCAGTGGAAGCAACAATGCCTGACGTTGCCTCTATGTGGGTAGATGTTAACAAAGAAGAATTGGGTAGACATCTGTTACTATGTACCCGATAAGCCAACATGGAAGCTTAGAGTCCCATACTTCTTCATCAATACAACCAGGAAGCCTACAGGGATGGATAACATGGTTCTCCTGCATATATTTCAGCATTGCCTTGACCTCCTGGTAGATAAATCACCAGCTTGGCATCTGTGGTTGGGATCTCTTCCTCCAGTGTCTGTGTCATCTGAAGCTGGGGTCATGACAAAAGAAAGCACTAGGACACTAGGACCCAGGACAATTAATCCCATTTGAATCCTCTATAAGCATCAGCTGGGTTCACATAGGGTCTGTATCACTACTCCTTTCTTTCTCACCGTCAGGCCACAAACCTCGATGTCAGCTCGCATTGCTCCTAGAGTCTTAATAGGTACATTATTTACAGCCTTGAGGTCCACCCCTATAGCCAGGCTCGGACTGGGCCGCCGGGGGATCGGTGAATCCCCCGGTGGGCCCCCCCGAGCTGCTGTGGGCCCCCCCCCCTCGAGCTGCTGTGGGCCCCGGAGGCAGTGCCGTCGCTCCCCGGGGCCCGTCTGCGCATCCGGTCACTGAACGGCCAGAGACCGAGCACAGTAGCTGGGGACAAATGTCCCCGACTCCCGGGGCTGCGCGGTTTCAGCGGAGCACAGCGCCACTAGCGCTGCGCTCCGCTGAACTCCCTGGCAGGCTGAAGGCGTTAGGCCTTCAGCCTGACGGGCGTCGGCCCCTACTGCTGACGTGGGCAGCGCAGGGCGGCAGTACAGAGCCAGCGGCAGCTCGGAGCGGGAGCCGGAGCCAGGGAAGTGGTTTTTGTTTGTTGTTTACACTACCTACAGGGGCCCTGACTACAAAGGGGGGCCACTGGCTACTAGGGGGGCCACTGGCTACTAGGGGGGACACGGGCTGCTAGGGGGCCACTGGCTACTAGGGGGGCCACGGGCGACTAGGGTGGCTACTGGATACTAGGGGGGCCACTGGCTTCTAGGGGGACACTAGCTATTAGGTTGGCCACTGGCTACTAGGGGGACACTATCTACTAGGGGCGCCCTGACTACTAGGGGGACACTGGCTATTAGGGGGGACACTGGCTACTAGGGGGGCCCTGACTACTAGGGGGGCCCTGACTACTAGGGGGCCACTGGCTATTAGGGGGGCCCTGACTACTAGGGGGGACACTGGCTACTAGGGGGGCCACTGGCTACTAGGGGGACACTGGCTGCTAGGGGGACACCAGCTGCTAGGGGGGCCACTGGCTACTAGGGGGACACTGGCTGCTAGAGGGGCCCCGACTACAAGGGGGTCCCGGCTACATGGGGGGCCCCGGCTAATAGGGGGGCCCTGGCGACTAGGGGGACCCTGACTCCAGGGGGGGCCCTGGCTACCTACCTGGGGGGCCCTGGCTACCTACATGGGGTGCCCTGACTACAAGGGGGGCCCTGGCTACCTACAGGGGGGCCCTGACTACCCTGGCTACCTATAGGGGGGCCCTGGCTACCTATAGGGGGGTCCTGACTACAAGGGGGGCCCTGGCTACCTATAGGGGGGCCCTGACTACAAGGGGGGCCCTGGATCATACATGGAGGGCCCTGGCTACCTACATGGGGTGCCCTGACTACAAGGGGGGCCCTGGCTACCTACATGGGGGGCCCTGGCTACAAAGGGGGGCCCTGACTACCTACAGGGGGGCCCTGACTACCTACAGGGGGGGCCCTGGCTACCTACATGGGGGGCCCTGGCTACCTACAGGGGGCCCTGGCAATCTAAGGGGGCCCTGGCTACCTACAGGGGGCCCTGGCTACCTACAGGGGG
This sequence comes from Phyllomedusa bahiana, assembly GCA_025379985.1. Taxonomy (NCBI): domain Eukaryota; kingdom Metazoa; phylum Chordata; class Amphibia; order Anura; family Hylidae; genus Phyllomedusa; species Phyllomedusa bahiana. The sequence goes on along the minus strand of JAODAL010022446.1, from coordinate 34,818 downwards.
GCCTTGGCTACCTATAGGGGGGGCCCTCTCTACAAAGGGGGCCCTGACTACAAGGGGATCCCTGGCAATCTAAGGGGGCCCTGGCAATCTAAGGGGGCCCTGACTACCTACAGGGGGCCCTGACTACAAGGGGGGTTCTGACTGGCTACAAGGGGGGCCCTGGCTACAAGGGGGGCCCTGACGACCTGTGGGGCCCTGGCTACCTACCGGGGGGGCCCTGGCAATCTAAGGGGGCCCTGGCTACCTACAGGGGGGCCCTGGCTACCTACAGGGGGCCCTGACTACAAAGGGGGCCCTGACTACACGGGGGCCTTGGCTACAAGGGGGGCCCTGGCTACAAGGGGGGCCCTGGCTACCTACAGGGGGCCCTGACTACAAGGGGGGCCCTGGCTACCTACAGGGGGGCCCTCTCTACAAAGGGGGCCCTGGCTACCTACAGGGGGGCCCTGGCTACCTACAGGGGGGCCCTGGCTATCTAAAGGGGGCCCTGACTACTAAAGGGGGCCCTGGCTACCTAAATACTAAGGGGGCTCTGACTACCTACACAGTAGCTAAAGGGGGGGGCCCTGACTTCCTGCACACTACCTAAAGGAGGCCCCTAACTACCTGTATACTACCTAAAGGAGGCCCCTAACTACCTGTATACTACCTAAAGCATACATGCCAACTCTCCCGTTTTTGGCGGGGGGTCCCGCTATTTGGGGTCCCCCCCACCCCCCGCCAGCAGGCGGCGGGGGTCCTTTAAATGGCCGCGCCGCCGTTCCATTCCCACGGGCGGGTGAAGCGGGCGCAGGGTCCGCTCACCCGCCCGCGGTCTCATGTGCGGGGGGAGGCAGGAGGGAGGCTCCCTCCTCCCTCTTCCCCCGTATGCCCGGCGCTGCTGCGCGCTTTTGCGTACAGGTCAGGGCGCAGGGGAAATGAAGGGGGGTGCTCCCCATTCCCCCTGCGTCACTGGGGATCGGGCAGGAGCTGCGGGCCCTGGTTTGGTAATGGAAATTTTTTTTTTTTTTTTATTAATACATGGGGGGCTTGCCCGGTAAAATGGGGGCAACTACCTGGCGGCTACAATGGGGGCAATCCTGGGTGGCCAATGGGGGAACTACTGGTGGGCTAAAAAAGGGGGAATCCCCCATTTAAAGGGGGCACTACCTGGCTACAAGGGGGGGGGGTCTCCCTGGTGGCTACAATGGGGGCAACTACCGGGGCTGGGTCCCTAAAGGGGGCAACTACCTGGTGGTAAAAAAGGGGGGAAAATACCTGTACTAAAGGGGGCAATCCCTGATTTTTTAAAGGGGGGAAAAACTCCCTGCTATTAAAGGGGGCACAACCGGGGCTCCCAATGGGGGGGGGTCTACCCGGGGCTGGCTACAATGGGGGAAAAATACCTGGCTGGCTCCAAAAGGGGGGCAATTTAACCGGGGCTGGTACAAGGGGGGGAAAAAACCCTGGCTGGCTAAAAATGGGGGAAAACTCCTGGGGGGCTATTTAAAGGGGGGGAAACCTTTCCCTGGTGGTACTAAAGGGGGCATAAAAATGGCTGGCTACAAAGGGGGGGCACCCCTACCTGATTTCAAAAGGGGGGCATACCTCCCTGACAAATTTAAAGGGGGAAAACTCCCTGCCCTTTTAAAAGGGGGGCCTACCGGGGCTAAAAAGGGGGGCCCCAAACTCCTTGCTCGCGCGCCCCCCCCTTTTTAAAATCTCCTTGTTTTTTCCTTTTTAAAAGTTGGCACCCTATGACCTAAAGGAGCCCCAAAACTGTCTGAACACTCCCAAAAAGGAGACCCCTAATTTGTTTTGTCCCAAAAAGGGGGCCCCCAAAATTCCCTTTTTTACTACCTAAAGGAGCCCCCTAACTCCCTGTATACTCCCCAAAAAGGAGGCCCTAAGTGCCTGTATACTACCTAAAGGGGGCCCCTAACTGCTTTGCACCCTTTATAAAAAGGGGAAACCCAAAATTTATACGCTTACCTAACTGGGGGGAAACCCCCTTTACTACAGCCAAACTAATTGGGCCCCCAACCCCTTCCCTTTCAGCCTCCCAAACTGGGGTCCACCCCCCTTTAACTGTACCCTATCATCTTTCCTAACTGGGGCCGGGGCTTACTACCTGGGGGTATTTACCAAACCCCCTGTGGCTGGGGTCCCCCACCAGCTGCCCGGGGCTGGCCTACCAAATTATCCAAACGAGAGGGCTACCTACCTAAATGGGGCCTATTAGTTACCTGGGCCTCTCCAACCCCTTAGGATTTCCCAGGCTTTTTTAACCCCCTCTCCCACCCCTGGGTAGTTTGTTTCAGGGGTGGGAAAAGGGGAAAAAAAAATTTCTGGAAAATTGAGGGTTCTTTGATATTTGTGTGTAATTTTGCAGGGGTGGTGGTGGCCGGGACAAGTCATCTGGCGGTGTGGAAAGGAGGGAGAAAAAAAAAGGGAAAAAAAGAACGGTTATAAGAGAAAAGAACTACTCCTCAGTCAAGAAAGGGTTTCCCGGGGGTCCCCGATTTTTAGGGGTTTTTTTTTATATTGTTTTAAAGTGATGGGGACCTGAGTGGTGGGCTGACCCCTATTGTGGGCTCTATAAAGGCGGGGTTTTTTGGTTATACCTGAGTGGTGTCTGACCCCCTATTTGGTCTCTATATGAGGGTGTTGTGGGGTTTTAACCCGAGGCTGGTGTCTGACCCCTATGTGGTTTTTATTTGGCAGTGTTGTAAGTTAACCTGAACCCTGTTGTCTGAAACCCCTCTGTGGTCTCTATATGGCGGTGTTTTGGGGTTTTAACCCGAGCTGGTGTTTGACCTCTTTGTGGGGCTCTATATGGGGGTGTTGTAGGTTATACCCGAAACTGGTTTTCTGAAACCCCTTTTGTGGTCCCTTTTTTGGTGGTGTTGTAAATTTTTACCTGAGTGGTTGTCTGCCCTTTTGGGTTTTTTTCTTTTATGGCGGTGGTTTGGGTTTTACCTGAGCTGGTGTCTGACCACTATGTGGGGCTTTTATTTTGGCCCGTGTTTTAGGGTTTTATCTGAGTTTGGGGTCTGCCTCTTGTGGTTTATATGGTGGGGGTTGTAGGTTATACCTGAGCTGGGGGGCTGACCTCTTTTGTGGTCTCTATTTGGGGGGTGTTTTTAGGTTATACCTGAGCTGGTGTCTGACCCCTATGTGGGGCGCCCATTTTGGGAGTGTTGTAGGTTTTTACCCGAGTGGGGTTGAACCCCCATGTTTGGTTTTTATTGGTGGTGTTGTAGGATAATCGGGGGGCTGGTATAGGGGGGAGCGTACTTTTTTCCCCCGATTTTTTAGAGGGGGGTTTTTGTATGTGGGTGGAGAGAGATATGGGGTGGGGGCTAAATTAGCCCTGTTTTCTATGATATGTTAGGAAAGACTATGTGTGGAACAGATACGTGACCTTTTCTTTTCTATTTTTACTACACCAAAAAGTTCTGTTTTGACCTGTTTTATGTGATTAAAAGGGCGCGTTTTTGTCCCCCAAAAGGCCCGGGGGGGAAAATTTTCATGTACAGTAGGGTGGGCCCCCCAAGATCAACTCCCCTGTGGGCCCCAGACCCCCCAGTCCGACACTGTCTATAGCACTTCCTTTAAACAGGGTAGACACAAAGTCAACATAAATAATGGCTTGGCCATGGTCATTACTTCTGAACCTGAATATGAGAGGCAAGTCAGCTCCACGTCATTTAACTTGGCTTAAACAACTGGGATTTTAACCACTAAGTCCATAGTTTCTAATAAGGGGTGTAGAGCAGCACTCCCTTCTATGATTTACCCTGAACCACTGACAACTTTGGTTTAAATCTGTAAGGTTGGCTGTGGGGCTCCTATGTAGACAGTCTATGGCTAAGTGTCACTTCTGGTCACATGTCCAGCATCTTTTTCCAGTGTCCTAGGCCCTTTCATTCTACTGTACTCTTGCTGGTCAAATTCACACACTATTGGACCCAATTTAGGGCCTCACCAGGCTGACCTTTATGGAAATCTAACACCTTGATGTTAGAAGCTACTTTCTTTTTCTATCAGGTAATCAAAAAATACCATTTCCCCTCTTCTCCTTTGTTTGTATTGCTTAGTTTGTGGTTTTGTATAATTGTGTCCTTTTATTATGAATAATGAAAATGGAAATTTGGAAGTATTACCACACTTTCATGCCTTGTTAGTATATTGAGTTATTTCAGTGGATGAATCCTCCAGGTAACATTTAATATTATTATTCTGATGATCTACTTAACTTTGCGTCAATCATAGTACATGGTGCCGCTGTGGCCAATAATTGGGCTATTAAATCCTCTGGTATAATCAGTACATTAATTTATAATAGTGTCTGGGGATTCTCAGTAAATAAGAGCATTTATAAAAGGAGTATGAAAGACATAAGTGTGGTATGAGTATACAGTCTCAGCTCCTGTCGTTATACAGGTACTGATCAGTCAGAATGCTATATGACCATGTATATAATGATACTCATCTTTTGACTGTTAATGAGACTAATGACATTGAGATGCAATTTTCTCCAGCCATGAGAGCATTTATAGTGATAATAATGTCTGTATTCATTTCCCTCACTATATTTGGTAACGCTCTGGTGATGGTGGCATTCATTGTAGATAAGAGGCTTAGAACTCAGAGCAACTTCTTTCTTCTAAATTTAGCTATCTGTGATTTTTTCATTGGTAAGTGTCTCATGTCTCATTGTCATATTGTTCTTTTTTATCTCATAACATAGTACAAAAAAGTTCTGCAACTTTCTAATCTACTATGTGTTTATATTCCCTATAGAAAATGAAGCCCATTCAGATCTGCTGCTTCTCATAGCTGAGTGCGTGGTACAGTTAGGGTTCGTCCAACACGGCAAGGATTTTGGTCGGATTTTCATATGGTTTTCAGATTTGAAAACTGTCAACCTTCCACATAGAATTTAATAGAAAATGCAATCAGCAGTGTGGGACCCTACCCTGAGAAGAAGTTTGGTAGATTTAAACAAAATTTTTTATATTCACTAATATCAAACAGAAATCTTTAAAATCCTTAGCATTTAAAAGAAATTAGTTTAGAAAGTTGCAGAAGTTTTTACTGACCTCTAAATGATTGGTCCGTTTACCTGCGTTCCTGACCAGGCACAGTTTCAAATATTGAATACATGCAGGTTTGAAAGTTATGACAGTTTCTTACACTTGGATACTCAAAACATTTTTCATTTTTTTCATGATACATAAGACTTTATTCACTTTTTACATAAGATTTTATTTCTTTAATATGACAGGAAGAGATAGGAATAAAAAAAAGTCTGTTTTTTTCTTTTCTGATAGTAAAGAACACCACTGAACAAAGTTTTTTTTATTCTGTAACCCTTTTTGTTTTGGTCATTATTTGAAAGTTTTAGGGTTAAAGTCATTATTATAAAGTTTTAGGGTTTTTTAGGTTGTAATGGGAAGGAGTGAAAGTTGTGGTTTATGTTTTCAGTGTTTTTTTTAATTTCTATTGGTTTCGTGTTTTTTACAATTTATTGTATACTTTGTGTGGAGCATTTTACAACATGTTTTTTATAGCAAATTTAAAGGGGTTGTCTCGCTACAATGATTGGATTTTAATTAAAAGATCTTTAAAAAACAAGCAGCTTTGCAATATATGTTCATTACAAATGTCCTACTAATTTTGAGTTTACCCTGTTAGTAGTAGTGCATCAGCTCCTGAAATCCCTATAGCAACTGACCTGTAGATCTTTATCTCACTGGCTGTCACTGCTGATGACTCATCTGTTTCTGAATACAGGTCTGAGCACAGAGCCCCTCCCACACAATATGCTTCTGTAGGGAATGGAGGGGGAGGGGTCTGGCTTCTGTGTCTGTGTGGATGAACCCTGTGTGTGCCTGCTCCCTCCTGCTCTCTACACAGATTGAGGAGAGCAGAGATGTAGTCAGTAGATGTGACAGTAGTGAAGTGTTTTACTATAATCATGATGTATCTGTGGAGCTCTGACTATACTAATAGAACAGATCAGGGGGGCATGTGAAAGGTTCATGCTCTGCTGTATTAGTGACACATCCTGAGTATAGTAACACTTCACAGCTACCCTGTGTCTGTTCTGACAGGATTTGTTTGTTGTTGCTGTAGATGTGGAGATTTGTATGCTAAGCAGGGGGTATAGGAACACTTACATCCCCCCTGCTCTGCTATTAGCATGCACAGCTTCACAGACCTCTCCACACTCATAGATCAGCCTTCTCCTGTCTCCGTGAAGCTGACAGTGCAGCTGATCCAGCAGCCTGCAGCAGACCTAGGCAGGCACACACAGGGTTAACTCTGGCAGCAAACCCCCTCGCCCTCCCCCTGCTGTATAGAAGTTATGGAGGAGAGCTTTCTGTGTGCTGAGGGGAGGGTGGACGAGGGAGGAGAAGAGGCAGACAAGAAGCACGCCCCTGAATTCAAAAATCCTTTGCTGCCAGACGCTTTGAAGTAGGCTGAAAGCTTGTAATGAGACAACTCCTTTAACCTGTAACCTGGGGATGATATAATAGCTGTTGATTATTATGCCATGAAAAAGATACCCCAACAGATACCACTAGATAGCTGCTGCAGCACCCTAGAGATCAGTAGAGCAAACGTAGTCCTATTCAGGCAATGTTTTCTCTGGCTCCCAGTGGCATCCGTTCTATATTCAGAAATCAAAAGCATGGTAGAACACGATTTTATATACAAATGCAGAAAATAGAACTGTGTTTGCTGTATTGATTTCTATGGGGCCACAGAAGGTAAACCACAATACCGTCATGATACCATGATACCCCAAATATAACACAACATGAAGTCACCTTTATAGGGAAAGCTTTGTATTACTAACCACATTGTAGTTTGTTTTGCAGAATGGAGTAGTATGTGATTTTTAATGTAGATACACTTCAACTGTGAGAGACAGTTATGGTTTATAAATAATGAATTTTATTGCATGAAATAAGTATTTGATACAATAGAAAAACAGAACTTAATAGTTGTGTCACAGTTCATGCCGTGGCGCCTCCACTAAGTCTCCGGTACCTGCTGTTGTGCCAGTGGCAGTATCTGCCGCTAGGTTGAACTCACCTGTCCTCGCTCCTGTTCCGGCATGTGATCTGGCACATGTGGCGTCCTGTGCGTGCACACACCCCCTCTAGTGCGCGTGCGTGGCACAGCTTGGAAATTTAAAGGAACAGTGTACTAATTACTTGCCCAATGACCTGTGATCTCCAGGGATTTAAGGAACTTCCTGTCTTTGCTTCAGTGACAGTTCATTGTTGTACTTCAGTGTTCAGTGTTACCTGCATTTAACCCCTGAGTTAACTCCTTATAGCTACTGCTGTTTCCTGCCGCTGCACCAATCTGTTATCTGCTGTTATCCGGTTTTGGGTCCAGGCCATTACCGACCTGGAACTCTGTTACGTGTTTGGGCTACACCTGCCGTGACCCATCACAGCTGCCTGGACCTGAGGTCCTTCATTCAGTACTTCGGTTGTCACATCACGGGTAGTGACCCCACAGCGAAGTCAATCCGGCCTTGCGGTAGGCTCCAGTGGAGACTGGAGGCTCCTTAGACTTTGCTCCCTGGTGTGGTCTTCTATACCATCTTCGTTCACGGTGGCCCTATATCCAGTGATCGTGGTGTCAGTCCCTAACTGACCCCAGATTTGTTACAATTTGGTACAGACACCTTTGTTAGCTATTACAGAGCTATTACAGAGGTCAGACATTTCCTGCAGCAGGGATTTTGGCTCACTTCTCCATAGAGTTCTTCTCCAAATATTTCAGGTTTCGGGGCTGTCGCTGAGTTACATTGAGTTTCAACTCCCTCCAAAGATTTTCGATTGGGTTCAGGTATGTAGAAACTCCAGGACCTTGGAGTGGTTCTTATGGAGCCACGCCTTAGTTGCCCTGGCTGTGTGTTTCGGGTCATTGTCATGCTGGAAGACCTAGCCAGAACTCATCTTCAATGCTCTTACTGAGGAAAGGAGGTTGTTGGCAAAATCTTGTGATACATGGCCCCATCCATCTTCCCTACAATGCAGTATAGTTGTCTTGTCCTGTTTGCAGAAAAGCACCCCCACAGTATGACGTTTCCACCCCCATGCTTCACGGTTGGGATAGTGTTCTTGGGGTTGTAGTTCTTTTTCCTCCAAACATGGTGGACGACATGTATGAACAGGGCGGAGCCCCGTTCATACGTTTTTAAATCTCCCGCACGCTATTATCGGGCACATTACATAGCGCCTGCGGCGCTTTGTAATGCTGCCGATCTCGAGGGGTGTGGGGGAGGCGGGGCGCACTAGAACTATAGTGAAGCTACATATTTATAGCTTTGCTATGGCTTTTCTAGGCGCATTACAGCTGGCACAGGTAGAGCACTTTCAAAGTGGTATACCTGATCCAGAAATGTCGCCCAAGCGCTAGAATGTGCCTGATTTATGACCCGCTGTATATACCTTTATACAGGTAACAAGTTCAAAGAGGTGCAATTAATACAGGTAATGAATGCAGGAAGGCTTCTTAAAGAAAAAATAAAATAGTTAAAAATCATATAATGTGATTTTCTGGAGTTTTGTTTAGATTCTGTCTCTCACAATTGAAATGTACCTACGATAAAAATTTGGCAGGCGAAAGTAGGCAGCCGCCCAGGGTGCCGCTTCATCCCAGACAGAAAAGGGGGTGCAAGGAGGCATGGAGTGGGCTGAATTTTCCATTTAGGATGCGCTTTGTGCCTTAGTTGCCTAAGGCACCAGAACACCTAGTTCCAGCCCTGCATGTAGATAGCACTTTTGTCACAGAATATGTTACAACATATAGTTAACTTTTACAGATGTTTGCTTTCCCTTTGGATGATGTAAATATCAGATGTCTTCAGGACAATGACAGTTCTCTGTATTAAAACATATCTACAGGGCTCATCACAATGTGTATTAAAATAATTAGTCAACTATATACATTGGTATATCCTTTGTATCAATGCTAATATTACATATTGCCTTGATCATGATAACTGCCTATATTATTTTTATAGGATCTATAACATTAATTTTATGGTTATTTTTGTTCCTATTTTATAGTGACAAGCATGAGTATGGTCTAAATGGGTCCAACATAACAAGTGTGGCAATTTTGAGTCTTTATCAGACGGCTGTGTCTGCATAACCTGCACTAGGGAGTATCCCTTTCTCCCTTATTCCAATAGACTCCAAATACAAACTTAGCAGGAATGCCGTATAACGCTTATAAAACATTCATTTATTGTAGCTTCTTTAAAAACATGAAACCTTTTATGTGTGCACCGATCAGTGCTACTTGCGTGCAAATAAGTAGAAGGACCACAGCCGATCAAAGTCCCAAGTCCATGGATACTGTTTGTAGTGCTCCAGCTGCCTTCCAACGTATGGAGCTAGCGTAGTGGAGCTATTCCTGTGCAGACAGGCAGGGTCCGAGGTGAGCGTGTGACGTTTCGGGGAGGCTCCTCCCCTTTCTCAAACACTTTGATCGGCTGTGGTCCTTCTACTTATTTGCACGCAAGTAGCACTGATCGGTGCACACATAAAAGGTTTCATGTTTTTAAAGAAGCTACAATAAATGAATTTTTTATAAGCGTTATAGGTTCTACATGGGACCAAACTACACAATATTTTGTCATATGTTCATGCACTTGGGCCATTGTTTATGACTTTTGCTTTATTTTGAATTTACTGTGTAGTATAAATTTCATATTCATATACATTTTGAAAGGGATTGAAATATTTTTCAATGTGCACCACAAATTTTGTGACGCAAAATAATTAGTTGCCATTAGTTAAACATACTGTAAACTTGCTAAAAATACAGCCATCTTGTAATCTTTTGTTTTTAAAGATGTTTGACATAAACGAGAGGATGTAATGTGTCATAAGATAGCATTATCACTCTGGGATATATATATCCCTCCAGTATATATATATACTGTATATAATGTGTGCTCTAAAAATAGCTCAACAAACAGCCAACAATGTCTAAAGCACTGGTAGCAAAAGTGAGTACACCCCCAAGTGAAAATGGACAAATTGTCACCAAATTGTCAATATTTTGTGTAACCACCATTATTTTCCAGCACTGCCTTAACTCTCTTTGGCATGGAGTCCACTAGAGCATTACAGGTTACAGCCAACAGAATCCTCTTTCACTCCTCTATGAAGATATTACAGAGCTGGTGGATGTTAGACATCTTGCACTTCTCCACCATCTGTTTGAGGATGCCCCACAGATGCTCAATAGAGTTTAGAGACATGCTTGACCAGTCCAACATCTTTACCTTCATTTTCTTTAGCAAGGCAGTAGTCGTCTTGTGTTTGGGGTTGTTATCATGTTATCATGGTTCTCTCAATGAACTTTAGCTCCCTACAGCCCGCATCACTCATGCATCCCCAAACCATGACACTCCCACGACAATGCTTGACTGTAGGCAAGACCCATTTGTCTTTGTACTCCTCACCTGGTTGCCGCAACACACGCTTGATACCATCTGAACTAAATACATTTATCTTGCCACTGTAGAAAGAATTATTTTCTCCAAACGCACTCATTATTATTCAATACAAACGGTAAAACATACTTCTGCCAGAAGTGCACATCCTGAATGTTTAGCCCTTTGTATGGAATAATTTGTTGAATAAAGAGATGATCTTAGAGCAAATCTTTGGAGCAAATAATTTTTTCTACAGTGGAGAAAACATGGCTGGAGGTGCCAGAAGATCGATCAAGTGTGGAAAGATGTTGGGGAAGCACATGTGAACCCAGACTACAAAAGATTAACAGCTGAAGGCTTAAAACAGAATCAGGCAGTCCCAGGCATAGACGAGAAGCAGTGAAAGAATTTGAATACATTCTTGTGCTGAGTGGGTGAGCTCTTTCTAATTTATAAGTTTATCTTGGTCTCATCAGACTGCAGGAAATGGTTCCAGTAATCCATGTCCTTAGTCTGCTTGTCTTCAGCAAACTGTTAGCAGGATATCTTGTGCATCATCTTTAGGGTAAGTTCACACGGCTTATTTTGGGGCGCATTTCGCCATGTAATGCGCCCCAATCATTACGGTAATCCATAGAGAACTATGGATTACGCCTCCTCTCCCCGCTCGTACAATACAATCGTATTGCACACGTGGGGAGATAATTGATGGGGAAGACACAGGGAGATCAGCGCGGCTCCCGAAGACCTGGCGTACTCTACGACCCGCAATTAAGCCGTGTGAACATACCCTTAGAAGAGGCTTTCTTCTAGGACGACCAATTTGATTCAGTGTGTGGTGTATGGTCTGAGCACTGACAGGCTGACCCCCCACCCCTTTCACCTCTGCAGCAATGCTGGCAGCACTCATAAGCTTATTTTTAAAAGACTATCTTAGGATATGATGCTGAGCATGTGCACTAAACCTGTTTGGTCGACCATGGCGAGGCCTGTTCTGAGTGGAACCTGCTGTATGAAACCGCTGTATGGTCTTGGCCACTGTGCTGCAGCTCAGCTTCAGGGAGTTGGCAATCTTTTAACCTAAGCCCTCTTTCATTATAGCAACAATTCTTTTTTAGATCGTCAGAAAGTTCTTTGCCATGAGGAGCCAAGTTGAACTGCCAGTGACCAGTATTAGAGAGCGTGGGAATGTTTCCCTTTCACACATGAGTGTTACACTATCGAGTCACATGACATCGTGGAGGGGAAATAACAAATTAGGCACAATCTTTCCGTTTTCAATTATGGGTGTACTCATTTTTGCTGCCAGCAGTTTAGACAAGCTGAACACTGACTACTGTACATCATATCAAAGTGTCATATCTTTTTTGTTGTCCCATGAAAAGACTATATATATATTTATATACCTTTTGGATTGGAGAAAACATTGTCACATGCTGAAATCGATAACTGACTGAGAACATACATGTACTCTATTTATGGGTTATGAAATGTTGATATAATTAGCTTCAAAATTAGGCCACATTGTACGATAATACTGAGTTTATAATGGAAATAATGGACTTTGATATATAGCAACCTGCCTGATTAGGGTTAACCTTGTCACATGCTGATATTGATTACGGTCCACAAATCATACATGGGCTCTATTTCTGGGATACAAAATGTGGATTTTTTTTCCTAGAGATAATTTTCTTCTCTTGTTTTGTCTTTTTCAGGTGCCTTTAATATGCCCTTGTATTTACAGTACAGGTTGACTGCAAAGAGGAGCCTTGTAAAATATCTCTGCAAACTGTGGTTAGTCAGTGACTACACAATGACAACAGCCTCAGTGCTTAATATTGTTCTAATCAGCTATGACAGGTTTCTTTCTGTAACCAAGGCTGTAAGTATATTATAATTTTAATGTTCTATTTATATGTTGTATATTCAATGTATGTTTCTTTTCAACTATTTGCTGTGCACATGTAAGTGTAGGGTTTAGTTTTAACTCATATTTACAGGATGACACAAAAGCCTTTTGTGCAAGTGCACATCTAATAATTGTTTTTTGTTATCAGGGCTATAAAATAAAGCATAAACAGTACACAGCACAAAGTTCTATTAGCGGTATACTATAAAGCGTTCTTCTAGAAATAACACTTTCTGTTTTCCATAACTGCTGTTAACATCAATCTAGTTGTGTATAACCATATGTCTGATGATAAAATATACTTGGACTCACATGTTCAGGGGTTTCAACTCTAGGGCCTTTACCAAAATAGACTTGAGAAGAAGCATTTGTTTAAATATCTATTAAAGTGCTCTGTTTCAGAATGTCACAGTGCATGTTGGCATTCATGGTTCCCTCAACGAACTGTAGCTCCCCACAGTCGACAGCACTTATGCAGCCTTGAACCATGATACTTTCATCACAATGCTTTACTGTAGGCAAGAAACGCTTGTCTTTGTACTCCTTGCCTGGTTGCTGACACACACGCTTGACACCATCTGAACCAAAAAAGTTTATCTTGGTTTTCTTAGACCACAGGTCATGGTTCTAGTAATCCATGTCTTTAGTCTTCTTGTCTTCAGCAAACTGTTTTCAGGCTTTGTTGTGCATCATTTTTAGAAGAGGTTTGTTATGAGACAACAGCCATGCAGACCAATTTAATACAGTTTGCAGCGTATGGTCTGACCACTGACAAGCTGACCCCCCATCCCTTTAACCTCTGCAGAAATGTTGGTAGCACTCATACATCTATTTTGAAAAGACAATTTCTGGATATAACACTGAACACATGCACTTAACTTCTTTGGTCAACTATGGCAAGGCCTGTTCTGAGTGGAACCTCCCTTGTGAAACTGTATGGTCTTGGCCACTGTGCTGTAGCTCAGTTTTACTGTGAGGGCAATCTTCTTATAGCCTAAGCCATTTTTATGTAAGGCAACAATTTTTTTTTTTACATTTTTAGAGAGTTCTTTGCCATGAGGTGCCATGCTGAACTTCCAGTGACTAGTATGAGAGAGTGTGTGAGCGGTAACACCAAATTTAAGACACATGCTCCCCATTTATATCTGAGATCTTGTAACATTAACAAAACCATAGAGAGGAGTGGCTATAAAACTTAACCTTTAATATATAGTCTTAAAAATAGTAAACAATAACAACAAATATGTATGCCCCCTTACAAAAAACAAAAACAACATCAGAATATGTTTGCTCATTCAACCAAAGCCAAGGGACCAATGGGTTAATGCGGCCCTATCACCACCCTGGAAAGGACTGCAGGTCCCTAGCCTGACACACACAACAGAAATAGCGCCCTGATAAGGGCGATCCTGACAGGAACCTGAACCTGTTAACACTTACCCTAAACAATAACCTATCGGTCCCATCCCAACATGTTTCGATCCTCCAATATTGATCGCCTCAGGGGATGATAAAGAGCTTAGAGACCTTAGGAAAAAAGAGGCTGGCAAATAAAGCCTAGCAAGGGCATAGAGCCTGGGTATACTCACAGAACTCCCAAAGAAGACAGGAGACGTGTAGATATCACAGGAAAACAAGGCATGAACCTAGAAGGGCACTGGTATCTAATTGAAACAAAAAATAACCCAATGTAAGAAAAACATGGACACATAAGTACATAAGCTCCAAAAAGGATAGAATGCCCCTCCATACTGGTACAGACTGCGACATTCTCAGACAAAGAGAATAAGAGATCTTTTGAGATTGATTATTTCATTAATTGCAAAACGACACACGTGGTATATATGATCAAATGTACCTGTGGCCTACAGTACATAGGCAAAACCTCGAGACAATTGAGGCGTAGAATAGGAGAACACTTGGGTGACATTCGTCATTCCAGGGACACCACTGTGTCACGCCATGTCAGAGCTGAACATGGGGGCGACATCAATTGCCTACGCTGGTGTGGAATCGATCACATACCATCTTCAATTAGACGAGGCAACATTGACCAACGGCTACTCCAGAGGGAGTGCTTTTGGATATTTACTTTGAACACAACGACCCCCCATGGATTAAATGAGGGACCTAACAGATTTTCGTGAGAACAAAGTATATACTTGTCTTGCGAATAAAAATCCCAATAGAGACATCCAGACTGACGCCTCATCAACTGAGACTGATCTCTCTGACTCGGAAAAAGAGAAAAACCCTCCTCACGTTCTAGATCCCAGGGGCGCTCCCGGGGACCTAGAGGCAAAAGGGGCGGCAACAACAACAGGGGTAATACCCCGCGTTTTTTTAGACTCTCGCAACCCCTATCAATTAAGAGAATGAGTGAACACCCCATCATATCGAGTGTAGAGGAACCACAACCGATATCTTTACATCTGAGAGTGAGATTTGAATTCCCAAGTTATTAACCCCCTGGGGTGTAAATCTTGATGCATCTGAAATGACGCTCCTCACTAAGGGTTTGTCATTTGTTCCCACTACTGGGTTTAGTCGCTTCAGATGGGTTAAAGACCTTCATCTATTCGCGAAAAAAACTACATTGGAAGAAATTCTTTTCCATTCAACAGAAAAAAACAAGCGCAGACCTTGGTATTCCTCCAGATATGCTTGAGGATGTCAGGCTGTTGTTTGGTCCTGCCCAGATCCCTCAGAAGATTTGGGGCAAAGGTCCTTTTACTGAGTTAAAAAGCTAAAAGCACAAAAATGCCCCCTGTTGGAGATATTTCGGGGTCGATGTTTTTCTGGCCCCTTGTACTCAAGGATCTCTCTAAAATTAAGACTAATCGTAGGACAAACCTCTGTAAGGTGGAACAAGAGGCTTGGAGGTCTTAGAAAGAGACAAGACCTATGCATTAAAGCCCTCGACAAGGGTGGTAACATTGTAAATTTAAATCATAGACATTTATCGTGAAATGTGTTACGCACTCCTGTCCGACAAGGTCTTTGCTATACCCAAACTAACGTTTGACCCCACCAACTTTTTCCCAGCTGGAACTTAACTACTCTCTTGACAAAGGCCAGAGAATGTGGGGCTAATTGACAAACATGAAAAATGATTTTTCAAATATGCCAAATTTCCGACGGTAGCTACATTTTATGCCCTACCGAAGGTGCACAAGGGGACTTCCCCACTTAGGGGACGTTCCATAGTCTCAGGCATTAATGCCCTTTGTCAAAATTGTGGGATCTATATCGAACACATTCTATTCCCTTTTGTTGAAACATTACCTTCATACATTAGGGACACTACGGACCTATTGAAGCATTTAGAGGATTTGTCTGTGGATCCTAAAGCTCACTTAGTGAGTATTGATGTGGAATCCTTATACACGTCTATTCCTCATGAACTAGGTCTTGATGCAGTGAGACATTTTTTGGCCTCAAGGGGTAGACAATTTATACCACACAACACCTTTGTCATAGATTTATTGGAATTCATTCTGACAAAGAATTATTTTGTGTTTGACGGCGGCATCTTCCACCAGCTAAGGGGGACCGCGATGGGCAGTGCTTGCGCCCCGGTCTATGCTAATCTCTACCTTGGCTGGTGGGAGATGTCTACAGTCTTTGGTGATGACCCTCCACCTTTTGCGGATAGAATTGGGCTATGGCTCAGATTTATTGACGACATATTCATCATTTGGAATGGCACCAGGGATGAGTTTGTTGCACTGATACAACATCTTAACATCAATACATTCAATCTGAGGTTCACCTTTGAATTTGATTGTGACTGTCTACCGTTTTTGGATGTAAAAATTTTTAAAACCCAGTCAGGTGAATTAATGACCACAATCTATCGCAAACCCACGGCCACAAACTCACTGCTACGCTGGGAAAGTCACCATCCAACTTTCCTCAAGAGGGGTATACTCTATGGTCAGTACCTGCGTTTAAAACGCAACTGTTCACAGGTAGATGACTTTAAGAGGGAAGCGGGCACCTTAAGACAAAAGTTTCGGGAAAAAGGTTACCCTGACTTTTGGCTGAGACAGGCATACCAAAAAGCTCTAAAGAGCAATAGAACAGAGCTCCTGTCCAAAGGAGACTCCCGCAATGGTCTCAATGAATCAACGGTGCGCCTTATAACTACCTTTGATATGGCAGCTCCCTTGATTTGGGAGTCATTAAATAGGCACTGGCATATTTTAAGGATGGACCCAGATTTAAGAGATCAGATCGGTGAACATCCTTCGGTCACATATAGACGGGGCAAAAATTTACGTGATCATCTGGTCCAAAGCCACTATGCCCCTCCAAAAAAAGAAACTTGGTTGCAAAAACGCAATGGTTCACATCGTTGCGGGGACTATTCTTTTTGCTCAGTCATGGTACAGACTGCGACATTCTCAGACAAAGAGAATAAGAGATCTTTTGAGATTGATTATTTCATTAATTGCAAAATAACACACGTGGTATATATGATCAAATGTACCTGTGGCCTACATACATAGGCAAAACCTCGAGACAATTGAGGCGTTAGAATAGGAGAAACACTTGGGTGACATTCGTCATTCCAGGGACACCACTGTGTCACCCATGTCAGAGCTGAACATGGGGGCGACATCAACTGCCTACACTGGTGGTGGAATCGATCACATACCATCTTCAATTAGAACGAGGCCAACATTGACCAACGGCTACTCCAGAGGGAGTGCTTTTGGATATTTAAATTTTAACACAACGACCCCCAAAGATTAAAAAGAAAAATCTGGACTTTAGTTGTTTTTTGTAAAAATCAAATATCAATCAACATACACATCTCGATCTTACTATTTTAGAGCCTGAAAGTTTTGTCTCTCTTTCTTTCCCTTTTGTCTTAATGAGTCCCTTTGGCACCTGTCAAAATATCGTCCTAATAAGGTATTAGTGTTGTCACCATACACCTAATCTTTATCCTTGCTGGACTTGTATATTGCTGCAAGTACCGGCGCAACCTCTTTTGTGTGCGTTACTGCTCCTGCGGACGCATTACAGCTTGGGTTGGACTTCACTGACTTATTGTCCGTGTTGTCATTCATCTAGCACATGCGCATGCGCCACGGTTGCTAGGGACGCACAATCTTTCTGCTGGGCGTCATGACGCGGACGCTCCTGACGTCACTGGAGCAACGCGTCTCTTATTGCCGTCCCTCATGGTTGTTCAGCGTCTCATTCCTCCGGCCACTGCCGGGACACCTCCACAAGGTGTGAGACGCGCAGGAATTTATTGTTTGCGGACACGTAAGTCTTTTACATCTACTATCCTTTTTGGTGCTTATATACTTATGTGTCCATGGTTTTCTTACATTGGGTTATTTTTTGTTTCAATTAGATACCAGTGCCCTTCTAGGTTCATGCCTTGTTTTCCTGTGATATCTACACGTCTCCTGTCTTCTTTGGGAGTTCTGTGAGCATACCCAGGCTCTATGCCCTTGCTAGGCTTTAAATTTTCCAGCCTCTTTTTTCCTAAGGTCTCTAAGCTCTTTATCATTCCCAGGCATCAATATTGGGGGATCGAAACATGTTTGGGGTGGGACCCGGATAGGTTATTGTTTAGGGCAAGTGTTAACATGGTCAGTTCCTGTCAGGTATCGTTTTTTTTCCTTAATCAGGGCGCTATTCCTGTTGTGTGTGTTCAGGCTAGGGACCTGCAGTCCTTTCCCCCGGGTTAGGATAGGGGCCCCATTAAACCATTGGTCCCTTGGCTCTGGTTGAATAGCAAACATATTCTGATGTTGTTTTTGTTTTTGTAAGGGGGCATACATATTCGTTGTTATTGTTTACTATTTTTAAGACTATATATTAAAGGTTAAGTTTTATAGCCACTCCTCTCTATGGTTTTGTAGTTTAATTGGCTTTCTGAGGTTTAGTATTTCACATCCACTTCTTTCGGTGGATTATTTGGGTCTGTAACATTAACAAGTCACATGACAATATGGAGGAAGAAATGGCAAATTTGGCACAATATGCCCATTTTCACTGAGGGGTGTACTCACTTTTTTGCCAGCTGTTTAGACATTGATGGCTGTTGGCTGAGTTATTTTGAGGGGACAGCAAATTTACACTGTTTGTTACAAGTTGGACAGTGACTAGTTTACATTGTATCAAAGCGTTATATCTTCAGTGTTGTTCCATGAAAAGATATAATAGAGTATTTACAAAAAATGTGAGGGGTGTACTTACTTTTGCGAGATACTGTATATCCATTCATTGACAGCAAAGATCTTAAAAATGACAAGGAACAGAAACACAAAGTAGGTTGGAAAATTGGATAACTTTTTGTTTTCTGCTGCAAGATACATAGAACAATATTACAATGAGACATGAGACACTTACAAATAAAAAAAATCACAGATAGCTAAATTTAGAAGAAATAAGTTGCTTTGCGTTCTAAGCCTCTTATCTACAATGAATGCCACCATCACCAGAGCGTTACCAAAGATAGTGAGGGAAATGAATACATGGCTACTTTAAAGATGCATCTAATAGGACATCTAGCCTGTTACAGATTAATGATCTTCCATCTAAAAGTTAACTTCATGGCTTCTCACTGTTGAAGCAACATGCAGGGCTCGGACAATGGGTAAAGATATTTTGATCCTTGAAACTTAACCCCCTAAGGTCAGGGCCTATTTATTTTATATACAACATTTGCTTTTCCCTTCTCGCCTTCCCAGAGCCATAACTTTTTTTATTTTTCCACCTACATAGACATATGACACTTTTATTTTGTGAGACAAGATGCACTTTCTAATGGTGTTATTCATATTACCATAGAATATACTGGGGAATGGCGAAAAAATGTTAAGTGGGGCATAATGTGAAAAAAACGTACTTGTTTACATGGTGTTTGCATGAGTTGTTTTTACGGCGTTCATTCTTCGGTAAAAGTGATGTGTTATCTGCATTCTACAGGTTGATATGCATCCACAAATACCAAACATGTAGAGTTTCTGTTATGTTTTTTTACTGTAAAAAAATTCAAACATTTTCTATTTCTAAAACTTGTACCATGGTGCCATTTCCTGCGACCAATAACTTTTTTGTACTAACACCTACGGACTTGAGGGAGGGGGCATTTTTTAAGGTCTGAAGTGTACTTTTTATTGCTAGTTTGGCATGCATGCAATTTTTTTTTATTAAATTTATTCCAATTTTTATGGGACGTGAAATAACCCAAAAAACTGCAATTTTGGCGTTTGCTATTTTTTTCTTCTACGTGGTTCAGCATATGGGATAAATGATGTTATATTTGAATAGCTTAGATGTGGTGATGTCAAATATGTGTAACGTTTTTATTATTTTATTTTTTTATTTGTAAAATGGCAAAAGGGGGGTGATTTAAACATTTAATATAAGCATACTATGATTAAGGGGAGTGCAATTGTCCCCGAAACGCATTAGCGTGTTCTGCCATCTGTGCCTTTTTAATGGATTTTGAATAAATTGGACGTTTTATTATCACTACATTTGGATCGCTGGATCAATTTCTATGCTAATTGTATATACAATGCATTAGGGTGTACAAAGATGGCAGTTTCCCCACTTCCAGCCTGGGGCCAGAAGTGGGGAAATCAAAAACAAGGTGACGATGGAAGTATGCACAATGTTAAGCAATTGGGAACCCACAATTTTGCCACAGGTGTCCCGATCACAGTAAGGAAAGGTATGCGGCACCATTATTCACTGATTTAGATGCCACGGCCATTTTAGCAGCTGACACCCTGCGGCTATTTAGCGGGATTGCGCTGCTACAAAGCCCCTTACCAGCATTAGGATGTACCCATGTGTCCAATGACGGTAAGGCTATGTTCACACGGCTTATTTGCGGGGCAGGAGCGGGGGGCCGGCACCTCGCAGGCCCATAGACTATCATTACTAGCGGGGCGTATACACCGCTAGTAAATGACCTGTCACTTATCTCCCCCCGCCGATTCGCCGAGCAGGGAGAGGAGACGTAATCCATGGTTCTCTATGAGAACTGTGGATTACCGTAATGACTGGGACGTATTCCAGCCGTAATTCGCGCACTACAGCGCGTAATTACGGACTGAAATACGGCCCATTTTAAGCCATGTGAAGATAGCCTAAGGGGTTAAAAGGGTTATCGGGGAGTTTGAAGATTTCACAGGACACTATAAACCGTATTTATATTGAAAAGTAAAGATATTCTACTACCTTCTTTTGTTTCTTTTTCTCCTTTGCCTCTTTTTTTATCTTAAATTCCACTTTTTGCAGTGAAACTTCCTGCTTGTGGGAGAGTCAGTAGTTCTCCAGCATCTCTTTCTTACAACTCCCAGACTGCATTGCAATCTAGGACTTCGCTCCACAGTTATCACTGGTAGGGTCTATGGACGACATGTATGAAATTGGTGACGATACCAGTTCTAAATCACTTTAGAGCAGTGTATAATGTGCCAGTATGTATGAAACTGTTCTACTGCGGATATACATTTGGCGCAAAGCCTATCTGTGCCGCATAGTAAGCGCAAAGGTTGGTGCTCAACAGAAAACTCCACTGAATTCCTGACAACTGGGTTATGCTTACTAATGTTAATTATTAAACTATATTAAATAAAAAAAAATTCCACTAATGTAAAACTATACAATATAAAATTAATGTTTAAATATTATAAAATTAATTTACAATTAAATAATATAAAATGAATACTAATTTATACATGATAAAATAAAAAAAAATTAAATAATATAAAATTAGAAAACCAATACAACATCTACTACATATTATACGTTATTGTAGTATTATCAGTGATTACAAATACCTCACAGCAGGCTAGAAATAAAAGAAAAGCCATTAGAATAGCATGTCAGTGCATAGAAACTATAGTAGTGATCTTATTTGGTGCACTGAGTGAGACCTATGGTGTGCTGGATATTACCATATGTAGAATAAAGGCTGAGAGCAGCAAAATTAAATCTTCACACTGATTACCATCTAATTAAAATGTGTTTCATTTACTGTAGTAAAAACAAAAAATTAAAAAATCAGAACAAAAATAAAATTTTTAACATAACTAATTTTTCATTAGAAAATCAACTCAATGAATTTCACTAGTCTCTGTAGAGAAGAAACAGAATACAAATATAACAGTTCATAACTATGATTGACAGTAATAGCTACTTATCTCTTGCAACATTCTAACCACAAATTGAGACTGGCACAGGGAAAAGCATTGTGAAATAATAGAAACATATAATATAGGAGCTTCTGTTATTCTCTACAGACATTAAAGTAATTCATTGAGCTGCTTTTGTAATGTTAAAATTTTTATAAAATATTTTTCATTTTTTATCATTTTTGGGGGGTATTGTATGATGTAATATTAATTTTAGATGATATAATTTATTATTTATTTTATATTATTAATCTTGTATAGTTTGATAATTATCATAAATTACTTTTTATTATGTTAGTGAAATAAGTTGAGAAATTATTTATATTGTTTGCTCTAATGGCAAATCTAGTTCATCTATGACAGTCAGTCAGACCTCTATTAACTTGGCCTGGCTGTTCTGATACTGATACACCTACTTTCGGCGTTCCATATTCATAAAAGTGTCTAATTCTCCGAATCTAATGCGACAAGCCCCCACATCTTTGGCACATTCAAAAATGTCGAGCCAGGCGTAGAATGTGCCAAAGTTGGGCGTGCAACTGTTCATACATCTATAAAATAGGACTACGACAGGTTTTTGGGCTTTAATCACACCAGCAACCTGACGCAGCCCCATTTGTGCGTGTAGCTCTATGTGCTGACATTAGAGTGTAATCCCCCTAGTTAGGTACTTGCTGTCATGATAATCATAATAGCTAGGACTCATGAGTCACTATGTAAACTGTACAGAGCTGCAGTCAACATTCTTATAACAGAAGTACACAACCCCCAACTCTAAACTGCTGTCCTCTGCTCCTATTACTGTTAGTAAGTTCTACCAGCAGCACTCAAAGATAAACAAACAGTTCCCCCTCCCCTGTAATTACTCTAATGTAATTAATTCTAATCACATTCAAACTAAAGGCTGGCAAGAATGAATGCAGCCAGATCATTCTCTACTCAGGTCATGCACACTAGAGGGGAATGTTCCTGAGCTGAGCATGGCTTCAAGGCATACCCACTGAGTATGATGTAACGTTCAGTGAGGCCATGTGAACAAGGACTTTCATGTGGTTCTTAGGGGGGGGGGCGCTGTGCTTGGTTCGGCACAGCAGAACAGGTAGAC
The DNA here is from genome assembly GCA_025379985.1 of Phyllomedusa bahiana. Classification (NCBI taxonomy): domain Eukaryota; kingdom Metazoa; phylum Chordata; class Amphibia; order Anura; family Hylidae; genus Phyllomedusa; species Phyllomedusa bahiana. Next base: position 12,166 of record JAODAL010022446.1, on the reverse strand, counting down.
AATTTTTAATAAGTATGAATTACAAAGTTTAATATAATACACTTGCAGGCCCTATAACAAATAAAAAGATGTCTTGGAGAACAATTTTAACTTCTAAGATGCTGCAGTAAACACAACTGGGGCCTATAGAATGTTATAAAGGAAAGGGCACCGCTTTCCACCTCCCAATCAGGGTCTAATAGGAAAGCCATAATTAAACACTTTATTGCAAATACCTTAGTATTACAGAAAAGAATACAAGTGATAATGCCCTTTTGCGTGGACTAAAAATACTAAGAGAAGAAAGTCCTAAAATTTAAAAAGATTAAAAATATTATATATTTAAAACACTCATCTTTTCCCATTTTACAATTAAAAAAGAAAGCCTATACAAAAATCAAACATAACTGGTATTGCCACAGCCATAAAAGACAAACCCATTAATATATACAGTAATCTCATTTATCTCACATAGTTAATGGCAGGCTGTATTTTGATTTGCTCCACCTCCCGTAAAAATTGGAATAAAAAGTGATCAAAAAGTTGCATTTATCTGAAAATGGTACCAAAGAAACAACAATTAAGCCCATGAAAAATTAGCACTCACACAATTACAGAGATGGAAAAATAAACAAGTTATCGGTCACTGAAAATGATAATGCAAAGCAAATTAAAAAATAAAATAATTGCCAGAATCTTACTGACCTGCAAAAGATAACGTCATTTATACCACACAGTGAACGCCATGAAAGCAGAACCCCCAAAAATGTCACTATTGAGGTTTTTTTTTACCATTTCTATTTGCCTTAGGCAGGTGCAGCTGCAGGCACCATGCATCAGTTAGGTGTCTGGCATTTGAATATTCCATATAAGGGAGGGGGGGGGGGCATTTGCCCTGATTGTCCAGAGCACCAGAATACCTTGTCCCATTCCTGTTAATTTGGTATGGTTATTTACCAGCACTTTAGGGTAAACCAGTCATTTTAAGATGTGGAATAAAATTAGAGCCTTTTTTGTTTCCCTTTTGTGCTTTATTGCTGAATGCAGCTCTATCTAATAGAGAAGGATACTAAATGGGGAACTTTCCCTCCATTCAATATAGATGTTCTAGAAGGGTATGAGAACAGGGATTGTCTTGAAGGAAACATGTCCTTTAATAAGGATTTTAAATGTGGGCAAATATTTAGATCATTGGTGCACCAGAGTTACACCTAAGCTTATATATGAACAGGCTATACTGGGATATCCTCATATGATTCTATAATCGAAAAAAATGATTATTTTTTCAGCTGGACACGCTGCAGTTTCTTTTCTGCCTATGATGTGTCTGATGGGCTGGAGCAGACCCATGGGAATCACTAATATATCAATGAATTGTGCATTTTTATATTGTGCCCTGATTTGGATTTTGGAACCAGGAATAAAGAGGATGCAATGTCCTATTTCAACTTCAATAGAAAATATATATACATTTTTATGTTACTCAAATGCTCAGAACTCCTTTCTACAATCTGGAATAGAGAGCTGCTTTATAGAAGCAGCTTCAGTTCTAGCACACAAAGAGATTTTCTCCACACAATGATTAACTTTAAACATATAGGAGAAGGCAAATGAAGACTATTACCAAATACATTGCTGTTTTAATTTTGCTTTGCTCAGGAGATAAACGGATTTTATCCACTGCTAGTGTTCACAAATTTCTCTAGGTTACCGAGCAGCTGTTCGACCATGGCAAGTCACTCCCTGCTGAGTCTTATCTCTAGCACAGGAGCTTATTTACCTAAGTTAATGACCTGTTTAAACCTTTGGAGCTCTGTAGGTTTGTGCATTTCAGATTATAAACCTCTTATACTCATATCACTGTAACAGGAATAGCTAAGAATTGCATAGATGATATGCCAATCAATGCTATCAAGCCACCCACAGCCTAAACATGAAGAGTGAATCTGAAGCTGGCTGTTACTCTGTGAAACACCTTGGTGAGAAAACCCCTTTAAGACATCCCTGCACCACATGGATGGCCATTTATTTGAATAGCTGTCATCACTGTTCCCTTTAATCTACTGTAGCTAGTGGGGAAATTAAGGAGCTGGGTACTGATAAACATAGTAATCAAGAATAAGAGCAAAAAAACATTGCTGTATAGTGCCACATGATTTGCCATAATTAACTAGCAACATTCTTTTTTTAAACATTAATTCTTTATTGAGATTTTACCATTACAATTACAGTAAATAATTCAAAAAGCAAGAACAGAACAGAAAAGAAAAGAAGTGATAACAAGCCATGTATAGTCAATCAAATAAATCCATAATAACTTGTAGGTTATAACAATCAAGGCAGAAAAATGCCCATCCGAATTCCTCAATATCTTCCCGTAGTTAGATAACGTATTCTGTCAAGGTATGAAGACCTAAATGTAACAAAGCTCAACAGGTAGCGTATGTTGAATCCATCCAGACTTGCCATTTTTGTTTTCGCTTCAAGATGAGGTGCAGGGGAATTGTAAGGTTTGTCTCGCTATGGAATTGAGTATTAATTCTATTTAGAACCTCTGTGAAACTTGGAGTAAGTGTCGATTTCCAGTGATATGCTATAGTGGATCTGGTGGCGATAAGAATATGCTGGATAACTTTTTGGTGGGTATGAGGAATATCCCACATACCAATATCTAACAATGCGAGCTCCCGCGTGAGAGTAAACTGTGGACAGTATAAGTGTTGAATCAAGCCTTCCGTCTCAGACCATAGACTGGCAATAATGGGGCAGAACCACCACATATGCGGTAAGGAGGCAGCGACACCACAATTTCTCCAGCACATCTTAGAGGACCCTGGGATGATATGGGCCATTCGAACCGGGGTGAGGTACCACGGAAGGTGTACCTTCCTGGATAGGGCGAAGTGATTGATGCATTTAGAGTGTTTGGAAGTCGAAATCGCCGCTCAGGATCAGGTAACGACAAACCACGAAGGGTGGAAACGAAGCTCCTCCCGAAGCAGGCAAGGTCACATTCTGCCCCAGGACTCAGTCATATGGCTTAGAAGCGGATCTTGTACGCTTCTCTGACCACAGTGGGGTAATTACCTCCGGATGAGCCCTTTGTGTTTTGGTAGGAGTAGAGTTTGGAGATTGTAACAAGTTCCAAGATATGAGGAGTTCCTTGACCATCGCAGGGGTATGACAGACAAGAGCAGAATTATCTTTTGAGATGATTAATTTGACGGGGAAACACCAGTGGTACCCGATATTATGCTCCTGGAGGATTTTGGTGAATTGAGAGAACTCCCGCCGCTTCAGCATAGTTCCCGCTGAGAGATCAGGGAAAATTGCGATGTCTTTGTACTTGTCTGGCAGGGGGGGATGTTTGCGGAGTGCACTAAGCAGATCATCCTTAGTGCGGAAAAAATTTATTTTGGCGATGACATCTCTTGGGACTGACGAATGTAGGTGTTTTGGCTTGGGTAGCCTATGGATTCGGTCGATCGTGAGGTCAATCTGGGAGGCATTCGGTAGAACCAAGGCCATGAAATCGGTAAGAAAAGTAGGGAGCTGATCTGGGGTGACAGATTCTGGTACACCGCGGAGCCGGATATTTTCTCTCCGAGATCTGTCCTCCAAGTTGAGGACTTTGGAAGATAGCCTTTGTACTTCATCCTCCAGTGCTGTGTTCGCATCAATGAGCGAGTTGTGGGATATCGCAAATTCCGACATCTTTTTCTCTAGGTGGTCGGTACGTGCAATCAAGGAATTAGATCGTTTCATAGTATCATGAGAGTCCAGCGAGTTTGAGTTGGGTGAAGTCGCGGACAGCGCCGGGAAGGGAATACTCCGCTCCGCAGAAGATGGTTGGGATGAGGTTTGCGGGAATAATTCAGTAAGTTTCGTTGGTTTGGTCCTGGTTCTTCTTTTGTTATTACCGCCCATTAGATCTTGAGTAGTAGTCAGGTCCAAAGATGATTAGGCCACAGGAGAGGTAATGAGATAAGTGATGTGTAGAAGGCGAGAATATATATATATATTTTTTTCTCTTTCTTTCTCTCTTTCCCAAGCCCCCTTTCCTCTTAGCTTCTCTTTATAGAAGCCCGCTTGTCCACACAGTCCCCAAGGTACACTCAGGCTTGGGATTGAACTTGTGAAAGGAACGACTCAGCCAGAGGCAACACCCCAAGGAGAGGCGCCAAATAATACACAAAATGGAAATGTCCCAGTAATCAACAGTTACTGTATGTCTGCTGCGGCAAATTGTGTGTTTCAGATAGAAAATCTTTTGAGGAACTGATAATAATAATAGACCGTCGCTTCACTTCACAATTGAGCCGGGTAACAGCAAGGGCTGACTATGTACGGTATAAGGCACTTCACAGGTGCAGATGTAAGGCTCAGTCAGGAGCTGCTTCCAGATGAATAATTAGGAGAGACAGACACAAGGGTTAGAAGCCGCCTAGACCACAGTGGGAGGGAAGTTCTATCAGGTAATGTAGAAAGCAGTGTATGGATTAGCCTTTGGCCAGTAGAGTTCTGCCCTCCGAGCACAGATGTCCAGAGATGGAGCGAGTGATATAAGCTCCCGATAGACTGTGAGCCCCTCAGCAGCTTTATTTAGTAAAAGAAAAGCCCAAACGATCAGGGCCTTATAATGGCGTGTGACTCAAAATGGCCACGGCCGCGTGGCTGACCTTCTCGGTCCAAATATTGTGGGAGGCTGTATCGCCGTATGGGGAGCTCTGATCTCGGTCCTGGTGTCAGGCCAGGCTACGGGGAGTGAAAACTCAGTGTGCGGCCGGGTACTTAGCTTATTCCTTATGCCTCCGTTCGTCTCGGGTACCCGCGGCTGCAGCGGACCTGATATCGGGTCTCCACGTGGGTCTGTCGCTCCAAGATTAACTCCCCGGTTTCTGTACAGTAGCCGCCGATGGTGCGGAAGAGACAGGAAGCCGGGAGCCAGCAGAGATACACCACCTCGATCGCCGGTACTAGCCAGGTAAGTAGCTCACTACTGCAAATCCGCGGCTCTTCTGGAGAGCAGGCCTCTCAGGCGCGAAAAGCAGCAGCCTGCAACCGGAACAGCAGAGCACCGATTAACAGTGGTCACCGGGTCCGGCAGCTTCTCCAGGCGTCTGGCTAACCGTGCAGCAGATCCACCACTATATGTAGCGTTGTCTGGGTGACAGAAGAGGGTTTATTTGTGCCGTTCTAAGCAGGTTGCCCACAGGGCTTCTCTCCTCTGCGTCTTACTCCATGCACGTCAACTAGCAACATTTCTTGGGTCTTGAGCAGAGAAGGATTTAATATCTGTACCCCTGCTGTTCTAGCACAGTGAGGGGAAAATGTCAGTATCCCTGGTAGGCTACCGCAGACAGGGCCCTACATCATGAATTTCAGGACCCCACACAGCCAAAGCATGTCCCCCACCTCATAATTGGAGTCTGCTGTTCAGTATAAATGACATTTTCATGATTCTGTGAGTCAGTACAATCCTACAGATACGCAATGTACATTATATTTGTTATGTTTTGCTACTTGTAAAAGAAATAGAAACAAATGCACTTGCTATTTCAGCTAACAGACATTTTTTTTTATATTGCTCCAATACTCGGGACTGCACTCTATAAACCAGAATGCAGCTCTATAGAAACAGATTACATTCTAGTGCACATTAAACATCATTGCACAACACAGATGGCCATGACTGTGACAAAGCATTTTGGTACCCAAGGCAAATTTTGCCTATCCCCCACCCCATACGAAAAATACAGTGGCTGCAGCTGTAGCCTCTCCAGCTAGAAACTGAAAAAAAAACACAATTTTGGGGAGGTTTCATTCTTATGGAGATTACCATAAAGTATAAATTACATGCTATCTTTATTCCGCGGATCAGTATGATTTTGATATTTTTTTTAAATAAGTTTTGCAGTGCTATTTTCGGAAACTAATAACTTTTTTTTACTTTTTCATCTATAGACCTGTGTGAGGGCTTGCTTTTTGCAGACTTTAGTGTGGTTTTCCTTGGTACTATTTTCAGATAACTGTGACTTTTTGATCACATTTCTTTTGAAATTTTTGGAGAAGCAAAGCAGCCCAAAAAATGTAATGTTGGTGTTGGGTAATTTTTTATGGTGTCCATATAAGACTTTTATAGATTTGGTGATAACAATTAGATTTTTTTTCTTGTTTTTTTAATTGTAGAATGGGAAAAGGGGTTGTGTTGAACTGATTTTTTTTTTCCTATTGTATTGCTGAATAGTGTGCAATTACAGTTCTCCTATTATACCCTGCCTCTGGCAGAGTAAACCAGTAAGATGACATGTTTGGGGGCTTTTATCAGTCTCCCACCTGCCATGACTACCTGAGGGCAGCCTGTGATAGCATTGTGGGGAAGCCACTTAGGATTGTAAAATGGGGGTGCCCCCTCCTGTATAACTGCCTATATACTGCATCTGCATGGAGTGTATAGAGCAAGTTCAGCTCAGTAGCCTCCTCTATACATCCTTGCATCCCTTTCCTGACCTCATATGCAGTCGTGTACCTCTGCCTACCTGTCATCCTGGGCCTGCAGATGGTCATTCATCTGAATAGCAATCCGTGTTCCCGCTAAACCCTTGTATCTAATAAGCATGGAAGTTAGGGACCTAGGTGTTTTTCCTTATAAATAAGGTATTTCAAAATTGTAGCAAATAAATATTGCTGTATTGTGCCAAATAATTTCCCGTAAAAGGCTAGTGTGAATAATGGGTTTATGGTAATATCGCAAGTGTCTAGGTGGAAAAGGAATTAATATATGAATCATGGTGGTCTAGGTGAGGGATGAGTTAGTGTCATTATCCCCTATCCTAAAGCAGAGAAAGTTTTATGTCAGTATTCCCGATGTTCTAGGGCAGATAAAATAGTGTTATTGTTGCATACCTGGTACCTAGTTATAACTCAGCCCTCCAAAGTTTCAGTGTAGCAAAATGGACAGAAATCTGCTATATCATACAGACTGCTCCATATCGCCCAATCACACAGACTATAAACTATGGTCTATTTTCTCACACGGACTGCCTTTCACACAAACTACATACCCCTATTTCTCTCACAGACTGTTCCCCATGGTTCCTCCTCTCACATAAACTTCTCCCCATTCCACTCTATATTAAACATACTGCTCCCCATTCTCCCATTTTTCACACAAACTGCTCCCCATGCCTCCCCATTACATGGATTACTCACCATGCTCCCTTTGTTGTATAAGCAGTGCCCCATGCCTCCTTCTGTTACATGAATTGCTCTCCTCATGTTACATCTCTCACATGCTGCTCCTATGGTTTGCCATCTCTCTCACACAGACAGATAACTCAACGTTCCCTCTGTTACACAGTCTACGTCCTATGATCTCTCCCATAGGATTCTCCCCCTTCCTCAAAAACTGCTCCCTATGCCTTCTCTACTCTCACCCTACCATTATGCTGCTTTGGTCTGCAGCAGAAAGCTAAATACTAAGGGGATTGTCACACACTTGATTACATAAACACCAGCTTTCGTACCAATTATTAAGGAAGAGGTCATTCATTAGTGGGGGTCAGGGACGTAACTAGAAATGGCAAGGCGCCACAGCAAACTTTACAATGCCTCCCTCCCCACCCCAACCATCCGTAATAAAAAAAAAACAACTTATCATGTGTTCTGTCAAGAATGTCAGAAAAAATAGTGTACACCAGATACATCCCCGGTCATATCGCGCACACGCCACTCACATGTCGGTCTCATCCCGCAAACGCCAGCCACTCACATGCCGGTCACATCCCGCACACGCCAGCCAATCACATGCCGTTCATATCCCCCACACGCCCGCCACTCACACACCAGTTGCATCCCGCACACGCCAGCAACCACCGCCGTCACATCCCGCACCCCACCACACCGCACACCCACCACTCACACCCCGCACCCCCCCCTTCTGATATTTCTGATATTAGGGACTGAAATTTCTTTGATTGTTTACATACTTTTTTTTTTTTGCTGTGGGATACGCCAATTATTACTAATACATTGTGGGACAGCGGTCACGAGGTAGCACAAAGGGATTTTTTAAACCCAAAAAATATAGAGTTTTTTTTAAAGCAAAAAAAAACCCAAAAACAAACAGAAAGTCTTATGCCGTAGGCTTACAAACCTTTAAAAACATGCGCAAAAAACACAAAAGTACTTCCACATCCAAAGGCAAAAGGGTTTAAACCCACCGTGTGGCAGGTGAATCTTGGAAAGCAGACCTCCGGTCTGGTTCAGTGTCTGTAGCAGCTCCTCCTGCCACACTGTCGGAAAATGACTCCTAACCAATCACCCCCAGGTTGACTCCCCTCACCTGGTTTTTTTCCTGCACAGGTTTTAAAAGGGCCGGGGATACCGTAAAGCCGGGACCGGGGGGGTTTAAGGGCCTCCCACCCACCACAGCCTTCAGAAAAAGCAGCCCTAAAAGCTGCACATCAGCTATACTAAAATCAAAAACCTCGAACCTATGGTTTACTTATCTAACTGCTTTTTTTTCCCCCCACCAAGGTCCGTTCCCTTGGGGGGCCCCACTATGCAGTTTCTCCGCTGCCTTCAGACTTTTAAAAAGGCCGGGATTACCACGGACTGGTTTTCCCGGGAACACCCCCTACTTTTTTCAGCATCCTACCTGGCAAATATCTCCATCCTTACTTTCCTCTGGTTGCTTACAAAACCCCCTCCTCCCCCAAGGCCAGGGGACTGGGCATTTGAACCCACCAAACAGGGGAGCCTTGACAAGCGTCAGCATTTAAATGATTTTCCCAGCCCTGTTTTTCTACCCAAAAATTTAAAATCCTGCAGTGCCAAACCATCTTGCACCCTTGCTTATTGCCCTTTTTTCGTACATCCCTGTAAGGGGGCAAGATCTTACCAAACCGAATTTTCTCCCGCCAGATAGTCCGCAAAGACTCCAAACCCCCTTTTAAAACCCCAAACACTCCCTTTCTACTAGAAAGTTTCTTTCACGGGACTGAGTTTCCTACCAAATATGTAATGGGGGCTCCCACCTTTCCCCTCCTTGACTGACTGCCCCCCAACCCCACCTCTGAGGCTCTGTCTGGATAACAAACTCCTTAGTGAATCTGGTCCCAACTAATACGGGCTACAAACAGGGGGGCTTTTTTCAGGGCCTAAATAATTTTCTCTCCCTCCTCAACCATTTCACCATCACTGCCTTCCTCCCTTTTTTGTTAGGTGGGGCCCACGGGGCGCAACTGAAGCGAAGTTCGGCAAAAAACCTGCGATAAGCCGACAATCCCCGGGAACCCCACCTGCTTTTTGTAAGGGGTTTGGGGCCACCCCTGAATTGCCTCACTTTGTTTATTTGGGGTTTATTGTCCCCCTACCCACAATATCCCCCCAATTCGGGGCTTTTTCCAGCCCAAATGGCGCATTTTTTTCAATTTTAGCTGAAAACCCCCTGCCTCCAAATGAGTAGAACGCCTGTACCTTGCTGAGATGGACTCCCATCAGTATTAAAATAACAATACATCTAGATGGCAGATGCGTACCGAAAGGGGGTTTTTAAAATTTTTCCTTTGCCCTCTAAAATGAAACTGGGGCCCCCAACCCAAAGGCATCCGGGTGATGGAACACCCCATCTAGTGGAGAAGGCAGTTTTCTTTTTTGGCCTCTTTCTGACAGGTCCAGTGTTTTGAAATGTACCTGGCTGACCCCATTTTTTTTCAATCATTTTCACCCACCCGGGGAATCGGATGGGAATCCCACTTAGATACCTCATTAGTCGGCGAAACTTGCAGAACCCCAAGCCCCCATTTGGCTTAGGCACCAATACAATGGGGCAGAAACCCCCCCTTTTTTACTCCCTTTAAAGACGCCCAGGCCAAAAGGGGCCCCTTTCTTCCCCAGAGACCGCCTGTCTCCGAGCTTCTGGGGGTTGGGGGGTTTTACATAAATTTACCCCAGGGTCTGTACAAATCTCATGCTGTACCACACTTAGTGCCTGGAAGGTCAGTGAAAGTCCCCCGTTAAAGCGTAGCAACTCCCAGGGCTCCTTCTTTGATTTTGGACAGGGCGTCCCCTTGACAACCTTTTCCCAAATCACTGTGCTTCCACTGGGGTGTCAGGACATACCAGGCCCTCTGTCTGCCCGGCTTTTTTAAATGTATGTTATAGTTGAAAAGGTTTTCTTTTCCCTGGCTGATGTATTTTATAATTTACCTTCCGACTCTCTCTACCACTTCATAAAGGGCCCTGCCTTTTTGCCAGGGAATTTTCCTCGGCCGGGGAACCCGGGCCCCAATACCGGGCCCCCCGGGGTTTAAAATGCCTAACCCAAACGGCCCCCCATTTTATACCCGGCTTTCCCTTTTTTTCTCCTGTCCCTCCGCAGGGGCTCCTTCACAATGGGCATTTCCCGGCTGATGCATCCTGCATCTGGCCTGTTCTACAACACTTTTGTAGGGGGGAGCCCCTCTCCCCTGCTCTTTGGCGATGTCCACTAAACCCCCAGGGTGTCTCCCAACAACAAATTTTTAAAGGGGAAAACCCCCTGGGAAAAATTTAGGAACCTTCATGGGGAATAGAAGGGGAGGCAGCAGACAACCCATCCCCCCCATCCTTTTCGACCACCTTTCCACATCCCCTTCAGGGTTTTATTAAAATTCCCGATAACCGTCATTTAGGGTATACAGATGTCCTCGTTGTTTAATTGCAGTAGTCTACACAGGTCCTTCATTACCCTAGAAAAGAAGGGTGTCCCCTGGGCTGTTAGGGTTTTTCCCCCTTTTGGCAAACCCATTTTAGGAAACCTGCATCAACCCTAGGGAAAACACTTTGAGACGGGTTTCTTAGGGGAATTGGGCCCCTGGATACCTGTAGCATAATCATATGACTAGAATGTACTGGGGAAACCCCGGAAAAACTTGAAATAATGCCCACGAGATCCAAGCGATTCTTCGAATGGCCCTCGATAAGGGGAGGGAACTAACGGGGTTCCGAAATGGACATAGGACGTTAGTTGGCACTGGGCAGGGCTTACAGAAATTGGGGAATCTTTGATGACACCCGGGGCCCGTAAAAAAATTTAAAAACCCACTCTTTGCGTTTTTTTCGCCCCCCAAATCCCCCCTAGCACATGACGTGAGCCATATCCATTACCATCCTCCTATAAGGTTACAGGGACCAAAAGTTTTTCCCCCAATTTCCCCTCCCATCTCTACAACCCGATACAGCAAACATTCTGTACAGCAAAATCGGAAATCTTTTCTCGCATCCAGCTCTTCGGGATTTAGTACTGACCTGGGCCCTTTCATTCTTTAGGGTGAGGTTTTCGCAACTGAACCGTGCCAAAATTTTCAAGACACCTCCAGTCCGTATATTTTCTCGAGGCGGGGCAACTCTTCCTCCCTCCTGCCAATACCCTAACGGAAAGTTATATAACACAGGGTCACCCCTACCGCATCTATTGCATCCTCCGCTAGGGGGCTTGACTGAGGGACTCATGGCCCTCCAGCGTCCCCTTGGTTGTGCCAAATTTTCCCAGAACTGGAAAACCCTTCCCGGATTTGGGGGTTATAACGTTATGAGCCCACCTCAGGGTCAAAATCCCGCAAACGTCTCGATAGTCACTGTCGCCAGTGGGTATTTTTTTCGGTCCCCCCGAATGCAACCACCCCACCCCTTTTTTCCGGGGGAACCAGGGCAAGCGGATGGCAGCTCGCAAAAGGTAACTAGCTGCCGAGTCCCCAAAAGGCCCCACACTGACTCCATTTTACCTGCCACACGGGGGAGTATAACCTGTTACCTTTGAATGTTGGAATACATTTTGGGGTTTTGGCTGCTGTTAAACGGGTGACGAAGCCTACGGGATAAGACTTTTTGTTTTTTTCTGTTTTTTTTTGCTTCAACAATAAAACCCATATTTTTGTTGCAACCATCCCTTTGTGCCTACCTCTGGACCGCTATCCCCACATATGGCGGAGGGACGGGGTCGATGCCCCCCATCCCCACCTATTTGGGGGCTACGGGCACAGAGGTAGGGCCAAAAGGATGGTTTCAACCAAAAATATAGGGGTTTTTTTTTTTTAAGCAAACAAAAACAGCAAAAAAACAAAATCTTATGCCTAGGGTTTACTTCACCGTTTAACCCCTTAGGACCCACCCGTTTTTTACCTCCTGACACAGCCCTTTTTTT
>JAODAL010022445.1:0-64709 GCA_025379985.1 Phyllomedusa bahiana | reverse complement strand
AGGTTTTTTCATGTATGATAGATGCAAAAAAAATGTTCTTTGGGGATTTCGACGAAATTGTTTTTCCCCTTTTTTGCAGAAAATGGCCGTGGGGGCGGTTTTTGTGTGTGTTACTTTTATAATTACTTTGGGGTGCCGCAAGCCCTCCCATTTGGCCCCCCAGGTTTGCTAGGGTTTTTTAGAAAGGGTTTTTGGTGGGCGGAAAAAACATCCCGTTAAAATTGGTGTACTTTTTGTTTTTTAACCAAATAGGGGAAAGGAAGGGGTGCTTCTTTTGGTTTTTGTCCCCGCCACTCTCAAGGCTGTCATAAAAAAGGGCACCCTTTGGGGGTTGGGTGTTTTTTTTTTTTTCCCTTCTGAAATAATGGAGGTCGGTGCCCCAGTGATGGGGCCGGAATTTGGCTCTTTGGGGAGGTAAAGATGGGATGGGACTCCCCGATTTGAAAACCCTTTTAAGTGGGGTGGGCAGTTTTTAAACATGTTTTTGACCCGATATTGTAAAACCGGAAAGAGTCTAAAAGTTTTTTTGTAGTCCCACTTTTTGGTTTAAAAACAAACCCTCAGAATAGGTAGCCCCTTTACTGGACTTGGGGTCTCTTTTTCATTACAATTTTTATTTAGGTCCCAATTTAAAGGTTTGCGGACCCCCCCTTAAAAGGGGGGCCCCAAACCTTAAAATAAAAACTCCCCCCAAAAAAACCCCCCATTTTGAAAGTCCCACCCCTTACAGAATATCCCCCAGTTTTTGTATTGAGTATATCGCCCCCACAGGTGTTTCAAAAATTTTTTTGTGTTGGCTCTTAAAAAATTTAAAATACTTTTTTTTTTCCCAAAATAATCTGCAATTTTACTAAAATTTTTAAATTTTTTAAAAGGGAAATTTCCGGGAAAAAAAAACCCCACCCCAAAATTTTTTGCCCCCGCAAATTTTTTCCCAAGGGTTCGGCAATCCCCAAAATGTGGGGGGAAAAATTTCTGTTTGGGGGCGCAGGGAAGGGTGTAAAAAGGGAGGGAGTTTTTATTTGGCTTTTGGAGCACAGATTTTGGTTGGGCATGCCCGCACCCTAAAAAACCCCCCAAAGTACTGGGAACAGGTGAAAACCTTCAAAGTTCCCCCCATTTTTTTTTTCAGCCCCCTTCGGGGATCTCATCTAATGAGGGTATTTTGCATTTGGGGCCCAAAGGGTTTTGTAGTTTTTTTTTTTTATTTTTGGGGCCATGAAAAAGGGGGGGGGGGGGGGAAAACCGCAGTTTCCCCATTTTTTTTGGGGCCCCTTCTTTTTTTACAGTTTTCACCATACAAGGTTTAAATGACGGATAATTTTAAATTTATGAGGTTCGGTACAATTTCCCAAATGATAAAAATTTTTATTTTATTTTTTATTTCTTTTACACAATGGGGGGGGGAAAAGGGGGGGAGTTTTAAAAAAGTTGCTTTTTTTATGTTTGCCCTATTCTGACAGCCAAAGTTTTTTAAAATTTTTTTGAAAACCCCAAGAGCTGATTGGGGGGTTTTGTTTTTTACGAGATGATTTAAATGTTTTTATTTGGTGGGGGGGTTTTCCCCCCCCCCCGGAGGGGGTTTGTGAGGGTTTTAAATCATTTTTTATTAAAGATTTTTGTGGGGGGCCCATTTTGTAAAAAATTTCCAAAAAATCCGGGGTTTTTTGTTTTTTATTTTTTTTTTTACAGCGGTCATTTGTGTGGGTTAAAAATAAATTTGCTTAGTTTTATTTGCGGTTGTTTCAATTACGCGATACCAAATTTTGTATTTTTTTTTAATGTTTTACTGCTTTTTAAACAATAAAAAAACTTTTTTTCCCGGAAAAGGAAAACAAAATTTTTGCATCGCCATGTCTGGAAAGTTTAACCCTTTTTTTATTTTTCTGTTTATGGGACTTTTATAGGGACTTTTTTTTTGGGGATGATTTTGAGGGTTTTTTTTGGAAACATTTTTGGGGGGGATAAGACTTTATGACCCTTTTTAAAAAACCCTTTTTTTGGAAAGGGGGGGGGGGGGGGGGGGGGGCCAAGGTTTGGAAAAAAATATTTTGAAAATTCTTACCCCAGGGGTTTTTTATTTTTAATAGTGTTCCCCGGTCCCGTATCCGTGACAATTTAGTTTTATTTTTGGGGGTTGAGACGGTTTAGGGGTGATGTTCAATTTATAAAAGTTTTTTTTGTGGAAAGCTTTATTTTTTTTTTAAAAAAGGGGTTTTTTAATTGTTTTTAAAACAAATATTTATGCATCCCCTATTTTCAAAATAGCCAAAAACTTTAAAATTTTTTGATCCCAGAGCTGTGAAAGGGATTTTTTTTTTGGCAGGATAAAACGGGGACTTTTTAAATTTGGGCTTTCACTTTGGGTTGTTTGTTTATGATTTTTTGATGACTTTTTACCCCTTTTTAAATGTGCGCGGGATGAAAAAAAAATCGCAATTTTTGTACTGTTTTTTTTGGTGGGTTTTTTTTTACGGGTTCACCGTGGTTGGTTTAAAATTAAGGGTGACAAATTTAAAAGGGTTTGGGTTAGGCCAAAACCCCCCCCCCCCCCCAAAGGGGGGGGGGGGGGGGAATCCCCAAAAATGGGTATTTATTTTTTTTTTGATTTTTTTTTGGGGCGTTTTGGGCTTTTGAAAAGGGGGAAAAAAAGGGGGGGTTTTTACGGTTTTTTTTTTTTTTTTTTGGGGATTTTTTGTGTTTTTTTTTTTTACACTTATTTCACTTTTCCCCCCAGGGGGATTTTTTATAAACGTTGTCAGATCGTTCTTTCAATAGGAGATCAGAAACTTTAGCTTATAGCTGTGTACGGGTTCTCCATGACAACTGTCAGTCACGCTCCCCACAATGCTTTTTGTGGGCATCGTGACGTCCCCAAGGAAAAACCCCCAAGATGCTGTCATTCAGCCCCCCGGTGTCTGGTGGAGCTCAGTTACTGCCCCCGGGAAATTTTCCGCGAGCAGCGGGCCCTAACTCCTGCCGCCCGCACCCTGGGGATGTGGGGTTTCCGATTTTTTTCGCGACATTGAGGGTTTAACCCCCCGGGGCGGCCGGGAGTGAGCCCCACCCGTGGGGGGGATCCCGGGCATGATGCCAGCGGTAAATATACCGCCGGGTTCCCATCCCGCGTTTCTTCCCGGCGCTCCGTTGGGGGGGAGCGCGAAAAGGATCGCCATGACGTCCCCATATTTTCAATTTGGGGGAACCCTACAGACCTTGACATAGGGGTACGTAAAATTTGGGGGTTAAAAGGGGGTTAAAGGAACACAGGTGTCAAAACCAAGGACTGCGGGCCACACCCGGGCCCGCGGCCTTGTGTTTTCCCCATCCCTTTTCCCCCCCTTTTTCCAACCCCCCAAATTTCCCCCCACCCTCCCATTTCCCTTTTTCCCCCCTTTCAACCCTTTTCTCCTTCCCCCACACCCTTTCCCCCCCCGGCCTTTTTCCCCCTTTTTTCCCTCCTTCCCCCCCTTTTTCCCCTTTCTCTCCCGGGGCCCCCCCCAGGCCGCATCATTCCAAGGTAAGGTTTTTTTTATTATAATCATTAGGGGGGCTGTGGGACCTTTTTATGGGTGCTGTGGGGCATTTATTTTTGGCTAATGGGGGGGGGGTTTGAAAGGGATTTTTATATGGGTGCTGTGGGGCATCTATATGGGTACTGCGGGGGCTTGTGGGGCAAACTATAAAGGCTACTTGGGGGGGAGGGGGCAATTTTATAGGGTTTTTGGGGGGGATCTTTATGGCCCACTGTGGGGGTGTGGGGGCCATCTTTTATGGTGCTGTGGGGCATCAATATAAACTATGGGGGGGGCCCGTGGGGGAAACATTTTGGCTACTGGGAAGGGGCCCCTTTGGGGCATCTATAAAGGGGTATTTGGGGGGGATTTATGGCTTTCTGTGGGGGGCTGTGGGGCATCTATATGGTACTGGGGGGCATCTATAGGCTACTTTTGGGGGGGTGTTTTGGGGGATTTTAAAATGGGGTGCGTGGGGCATCCTTTTATGGTTTGTGGGGGGGGTGTGGGGAATTTTATTTTGGGTTATGGGGGGGCGGGTTTTTGGGAAACATTTAATGGGTGCCTTTTGAGGGGCATCTATTAAAGGCTACTGGGGGGGTGGGGGGCATTGTATGGCTACGCGGGGGCCCTTTTGGGGGGGGATCTATTTTGGCTTCTGGGGGGGCTGTGGGGAAAATTTATATGGGTATGGGGGGGCATATAATGGCTAAATGGGGGGAAATGTGGGCCCTCTAAAAGGCTACTGGGGGGCCCTTCCGTTAAATCATATGGGCTTTGGGGGCTTTTTGGGGGCATCTAATGGGGTAATGGGGGGGGAATTGGGGAAACTACATGGTACTGGGGGGGCCCATGGGGGCATCTTCATGGTACGGGGGGGCTGTTTTTACATCTATTTGGTTTCCCGGGGGGGGTGTGGGGGCATTTACATGGGGTACTGGGGGGCTTTTTGAGCCCTCTGCCTGGTATGGGGGGGGTATTTGGGGGGGGGGGCAGTACCCGACTACAGGGGGCTTGGGCATCTGCCCTGGCTATGGGGGGCTATATTTTGGGGGATGTACCCGGCTACAGGGGGAAAATATATTTGGGGGATGTAGCTGGCTACAGTTTTACTGTATGGGGGATTTACCCCCCCCGGCCCACAGGGGGGCTTGTGGGGCATCTCTCTTTCTACAGGGGGGGTTTTTATGGGGGTTTTCCCTGACTTCAGGGGGCTTTTAAAAGGGGCATATTACCTGGCTACATGGGGGAATTACCTTTGGGTGCAGGAGGCAATTTTTTTTCTACCCCGGTTCAGGGGGCAAAAAGCCTTTCTACAAAACATGGGGAGATTAAAACCTGTCATTAAAAGGGAGGCTTTTACCCCTTTTCTACCTACAAAAGGGGCTTTTGTACCTATCTACAATGGGGGGCCCAAAAATTTTCCTTTGGGTTTTCCCCCCCAAAGGGGGTAAATTTAAAAATAGCAAAAACTGGGACAAAAGTAAAAGTTAAGGAGAAGTTTTTTCACAGTTCTAAAATTGTCGGGCCCCTTTAAAAAGGGCCTTTTTAAAGGTTTCGCCCTGAGGGATGTGGCCCCCTTGGGGGGGGAAAACGAGTTGACCCCCTTGGTTTTTAAAGGCCCCTTGGGTTTTGGTTTTTTCAAACCAAACTTGGGGAAACCCACAAAAACCCCAAACCCCCCCCAAAAGACTTTATATGGAAAAAACCAAAGCCCGCAGTTCCAAGGATTTTCCCCCGCTGGGCGGGGGTTTTTTTGCCGCTGGCGGTCCGAAAAACTTTGAAAAAATTTAATTTATTCCGGCCCCCTTTGGGGGGGGGGAACTTTTGAACGTGGGGGGTGGGAAAAAGGGGAGGGCTTTGAATCCTGGGAAAATTTCGGGCAAAAAATTATTTCCCCCACGCGCCTTAAAAAACCCCCAAAAAACAGTTGGGAAAAACCCCAAACAGTTTTTAGGTTTTGTGCTGTGTAAAGTGGCCTAAGTGCGCGGGGTTTATTTTCCCTCTTCCAGGAAAGTTGTTAATCCTTTCTGATGACTTTCATTCAGATGACCTTGTTTTTTCGGGTACATGCACAAAATTTGTTCTAAAAGAACAGAATATCTTTATTTTAAAAATTTCTTTGACCTAAGCAGGGACAATCTTTGTTTTGAGCTGAGGTCAATAAGAATATCTTGGGAAAATAAAAAAAAAATTTTTTTTAAAAATAAAACAAAAACCCCAAAACCCCGATAAAAATTGTTTCAGCAAAGGGTCTTTTATGAAAATCTGTTTTTTGGTTGGAAAAAAAAAACTACCTTTCCCTTTAAAAATTAAAACAAAAAGCTGCAAATTTAAAAAAAGTGCCATCCTTATTTTTGGGTTCTTTGCTTAATATGGTTGTGGGTTTGGTTTGGGGGAATAAGACCTGCAAACCCCCGCCCCCCCTTTTTGTGATGAACAAAAACAAGGGCCCCTGCACAAGCACAGTATGTGGGTCCCTTTTTGTAAATTTAATGGGTATCCACGTCTTTGGGGGGAAAAAGGGGGGGGGGGGGGGTGAAATTTAAACAGGCTTTTTCAAATTTTTCCAATATACCAGGAAAACTTCGCCAAATTTTGGGGGTGATGTCCCCGCTGGGTTTCTAGTGGCCCGGGGCACTCACCCCGCGGGCCGCGGGTACACCCGTGCTTCTGCCCTGTACTCACCTCCCGGCGCACTGGCCCCCCTGCGCCTCTTTTTTCCCGCCCGGAAACGCACAAACCCCGCTCCCTGGGGGGGGGGGGGGGGGATGTGACGCAGGGGGCCCGTTTGGGGGGTACAGCCCGTTAAATCCCGTACGGGGGCCCGGCCCCGATTGGGGAAGCAGGGGGGGAGGGTTGGGGGGCCGCCCCCGGCCCCGGGTTTTCCCCCCCCCTTGCTTTAAAAAGTAATTTGGTTTTGAAAAAGAACTGGCCCCAAAAATGGCCCGTTCTCCCCTATCAGTAGGGGGTTTTCTGTCCTTTTTCCCCTTTGGGTTTTTTTGGGGGGGGGGCCCGCGCTGCACCCCCGTAGCTTTCCCCTACCCGTGAATTTAAATTCTTCCGCGCAGCCGCCCCCCCTCCCCTTTTCCCCAGGGAGTGGGCGGGGCAAACATCAGTTAAACAGTGAGTCCCGCCCCTTTGGGTTTGGGGCCCTAAATTTATTCAAAAACCCCGGGACTTGGGCCCCTTCCTAAAAAGGGCAGGGAGGGGAAATGGGGGGTGAATGCCGGGGGGGCTCATAAAGGGAGGGGGGGATGGGGGTTGGTGCTGCCCCGTAACCCTGGTGAACCTTTTGGGCTTTTGGGCTGGATGTGGGGCCTTTTCGCCCAAAGGGTCAGGGACCAAAGGGCCTGGGGAAAGGGGTCAAACAAGTTCCCGCCCCCCATTGCCCCAACCCTAGGAAACGACAAGGGGTCCGCCCCCGCCCGGGCTCCCCACCATCTGCAGCCCAAAACGAATCAAAGCAGAGCTCCAAAAAGCACCAAAGGGGCCTGTTTCCCGGAGGTCTAAAAAGGGGGTGAGGGGGCCCCACTGTAGGAAAAACCAGGGCTATTAGAAAAGTAAAGGTTTAAAAAACTTTAATGAAAAGGGGAACTTTTTTACTGATTATATTTTGTTTTGGTTATGTGGTTTTTGTATATTATGTTTTATGTGTTGTCTGTGGGCCTTTTGTGGGGTTGTGCCTTTTTTGTGTCTGTGTATATTGTGTGTTCTTTTGTATATGTGTGTGTCTGTGTATATGTGGTTTGTCTGTATTATGTGTGTTTTTTTTTGGTTTTAGGTGTGGGTCTGGGTATATGTGTGGGGGGTCTGGATATATGTGTGGTTTGTGTATAGGTGGGTCTGTTTTATATGTATATTTGGGGTCTGTGTATATGTTTTGTGTCTGTGTATTTTGTATATTTTGTGTCTGTGGGATATGTGTGGGGTCTGTGTATTATGTGTGTGTCTGTGTATATGTGTGTGTTTTGTGTATATGTGTGTTTCTGTGTTTATGTGTGTGTCTGTGTTTATGTGTGTGTTGTATATGTGTGGGCTGTGTATTTTGTGTGTGTCGGTGTTTTGTTGTATTTGTCCCGTGAAAATTTTGTGTCTGTGTATATATGTGTTTTCTGTTTTATATAAAGTGTGTTTTTGTATATATGTGTGTTGTGTATATGTTTTGTGGGCTGTGTTAATATGTTGGTGTGTCTGTGTTATGTTTTTAAAGTTTTGTTTTTGTGTGGATATTTCTGTGTATAAAGTGTGTGTATGTGTTTTTGTAGGGGTGTTGGGCTGTTTATATGTGTTTTGGGTTTGTATTTGTTTTTTTGTCGTGTTATGTGTTTTTTGTTTTATGTGTGTCTTTTATCTTTGTGTATATTTTGTGTATATGTGTGTATTTGTGTGTATATGTGTTTTATATTTTGTGTCTGTCTTTTTTAAAAGTGTTTTGTCGTGTTTTAAATTTTTTTTGTGTGTCTGTATCTGTGTGTGTCTGTTAAAATGTGTGTCTGGATAAAGGTGTATGTGTGTGTGTTGTGTATGTATGGTGTCTGTATATGTATTTCATTTTGGGTTTATAGTGTGTGTATATATTTTGTTTATTTTTTCTTTTTGGGCTATTTTTAATAATATATATATGGCCGTGGTTATATATGTTTCAAAACGGGGTTTTTATGTATAGATGCGGTTTTTGTATACCCTTTTTTTTTTCCCTTTGGGGTTTTTGGGGCCCGCGAAGGGGTGATTTGGGGGAGAGTGATGGGGTCGAAGGGGGCGGGAAATTTTACTTGAAAGGGGGGGCCCCCCGAAATTTTAAGGTTTTTTACGGGGGGCCCTTTAAATCTTGATGGCGGCCCTGCTTTTTCACCCTCCAGTTGAGTGAAAAATTTTAAAAAGGCCGAGCACATTGGTAATTGGCTAAATTTCCGGGGGCAAAACCCTATATCTTCTGTCCACTTCCTGCATTTCCTTTCCCCATCTATTTTGCCCCCCTGCTTTTAAAAACAGGGGGTTTTCATTTGTTCCCTTTTTTCTACCGTTGTACCGACCCTTGCCTCTGGGTTTACTGATAGGTTTTTCCCGCCCCCCTGCCGTTTTACCCCACTACCCAGTTTGCCTGCTGATTCAATACCACGCTGCACCCCAGGTGCCACCGCAAGCTAGTTGCATCAGGGTAGCAACCTGGGTGTCTCATGCCACACGATTCCAACCTGCCTTGAGGTGGGCACCTTAGACTCTGCCTTCTGATGTGGTTTTCAGCACTACTTGCAGTGGTCCAGAGGATTCACATCCTAGCTGTCCTAGCAGATGATCTGATGTTATTGATGTCACAAGTGTCTCTGTTGTCACAGATGTCACAGATGGTACAGGCATCACATTCCACTGCTGCACCAGGACTCTTCAGTTCTCTCCAGCTGCTCATCACTGTCACAAGTGGGAAACGCGTGGCTTTCTCTATAGCCTGCTCAGTACTTACAGCAGGCATCTACAATTCTCCTCACTACTGAAGTCAGTCCAGCCCTCAGTCTGTCAATGGTACTATAAAGGGGTTTCCCCAATTTACTGTTTCATCTAGGCTCTTTGCTACAGATGTGACATTACTTTCTGCATTTATTGGCCGTTTAGGCAAATGGTGCTCAATGATTTAATCGTTTTTTTTGCCTAAACCTCCCATCCCAATTTGAAAATTTAACGTACAAGCTGGGAAATACTGACTTCTTTAGAAATGTTAGCTGAAAAGCCAGGATGAATGGAAGTCCAGTGCAAAGGGAGCACACTGGAGACTCCAATGCAATAGGGGTAGCATTTGTCCCCCACAGGCCCAAAACATGGATTCAGTGCATGCATGAAAAGTTCTGTACAGGCAGAGGCAGGAATAGTAGAGCTCTTGGCAAAGGAAGGGGGAAGAGGGGACTCTCACATGCCTGTTTGAAAAAAAAGCCCCCCCTAAAAAAAAGACCAACCCATACTTTTTAAAAGAACTTTAAAAAGGTTTATCTTGTGTGGAAGGCTCCTGGACAGAGGTGCTCTTTAGAAAGTGTTTACGCTAGAATGAAAGTTGGGGCCCAATGTTCAAAAAGAAACAGGGGCTAAAGAAATTCACCATGAAATCAGGTTTGGGAGTGATAGTTGCTCCAAAAAGATGATGACCGAATGTCTTTAATAAATGTTGCATTTGTTAAAAATCCCCGGATCGGTGAATGTACCAAGATTTTTGTCCAGGAAAAAAGCCCCATAAAATTTTTGATGGAATTAAAGGGTTTGGGATTTGCTGATGTTTGTGATAAATGATGCAATATATTAAAAAATGTTGTTTTTTTTTTTTTTTCAACAATAAACGTGAATTCTTTTTCATGGAAAAATAAGATTCCCTGAAAAAGCCCTTTCGCGTCTTGAGCAAAAAAAAAATATAAGAACTGCCTATTTCAGGGAAACGGGGTTTAACAGGGCTTGACTTCTTATCATTTTAAAAAAGCAGGGGTGTAACTAACATGGGGGGGAAAGAAAAATGGGGGTAAATCAAGGGCGGGCAGAAATTTGGAAGCAATAATTAAAGCTATAAATATAGTGCTGTATATCAGAGAACCCACGTAGTCATAAAAAAGTAGCAGAAAACCACTATTATCTACAAAATGGAGCAATTTTCTTAAAACTGAGTGGGCCTCCTTAAGCTCTTGGCTTATACCTATGTCCAAAAGTGAAGTCACTGACACCGCTAGGCCAGGCTGGGAGCCATGTGCATGTGCGTATATGCATTCCCAAGAACTTGGCCATAGGCATGGTCACAGCAGGACTGACCACCACCGCTAGGACACAGCAGAGGTCAGTGACCGGGGAAACGAGAAGTACACAAAGAAGTTAAAAACAAGCGACAGCGCAGTAAAAGAAGCATATTTGTTTAAAAAAAAACACGATTATGGAAATCGCAGAGTGGGCACAGAACTTATTTGCAGTCTTGTATTTACAAAGTTTATTATTTCATCAGATTGAGGTGAGATTCACTTCTGCATCACAGATTAATTGATGAGTCTCCGTCACAGATTCTGTCTAAGATGAGGGCACAGACTGATTCCGACAGACCCATTGCGTAAATGGGGCCCACGGGCCCCCTTGGTGTCCATCATGTTACAAATCCACAAACCCTCTGAGAAGAGGCCCCAAAATGGAACCCAGGCAGATGTAAACCCGGGCCCAAAAATGTCCCAGCTCAATTAAATGACATTGGAATATTCCTTGAACACAAAGGCCAGGAACACTCTCACTTGTCTTTCTCAACTTCTCTACCCACTACTGTCCCCACACAGTGGTGAAAAGAGTCTGTGTTTGAGGCCATGGGAACCCACATATGAAATGGTTCATTTGTGCCATTGCCTCTAGCCAGCCCCTGCCCCTAATTATCCTCAAGCACTTTTCCCCCGCAAACTTTTGATGTGTGCATAAACCTTAGGACTTTTTCTATATGTATGTGTTGATATGTGGGTATGTGGGTTCCCTAGTGGTTTTAAGGGGGTTCTATTAAAGTTAAAACGTGCATTGAAATAATGGCTTTGCTCTGTCATTCCTGGTCAAGCTGTCTGTAATTTTGCTATAGTCTGTGTATTCAGACCTTGCTAATTAGTAAACTCCCGCGTTGGGACCCAGGGAAGCTTTTGAGGGGAAAGTAAAAAAAGCGTAATTTTCGGTCTTTTGTCTGAAAGATCAAAAAACACACAACTTCCCCCTGGCCGGTTCCTTTTTGTGACTCACTCCCTGTCAGATAAAAAAAAACAGCAGGGGGGGGAATTACACGGTCAGTTATTGGGAAACCCGGGGAGACGAAAGGTGAAAAAATTGTAGTGTTAAAAAAAAAAATGACAACGCAATATTTTTGAAAAATCTTTTTAGATCCCCAAAGTTGAAATAATTTTGTTGCGGAAACCCTATGGGGGGGTTTTACACGGCTTTTCCCGAAAGGGTTGTGGCGTTTTTTGGCTCCAAAAACCCCCGGAATGGGGCGGGGCGGGGGCGGGGCCGGGTCGGGGGGGGCCCCCCCTGCCCCCTAGACAATGCATTGTTTACGGCGGTAGCCCCAAATAAAAGGGTGTCACTTTTCCCCCCGCGGCGGATTCGCCCAGCGGGAGGAGCGCGGATTACTGTTTTTTTGAGAGCAGTGGATTACCGTAATTTTTGCCGCGGTTGGCGCGTTAACCCCCGGGGTGGGGGCCTACGCGGAGAAAAACCGGGGGTGAACGAGGCTTAAATGTTTTCATGTAGGATTTTTTTTTGTTTTGCCGCATAGTGTTTTATACATTTGGCGTTGTGTTTAAGTGTGCCCTTGGACACTGTCTTTTGTCCATATATACTTTGTTTGATTTTTGGGGAAATTTTTTAGCGTAGAATGCCCTGAATCTAATTTTAATCTTTTACTGCGGGGGCTAGTTTTTGCACTTTCTGCTACAAAGGACCTTTTTGGGTCAGGTAAACCACCTTTAAAGGGAACCCGTAATGGTTTTTTTCCCCTGTGAGGGCAGACCATATGTCAGACCTGCTGTTTCCGCGCTGTGCCCTTATTCTGTAAAATCAGCAGTTTTAGAGCATTTACCCCCCAAATCTTATTAGAGGGGGCTAGTCCACCACCAAAGGGAGCCCACGCCCCCGACCGTTATTCAATTGTTTCTGCCTATTCAAAGTAATAGGTTTATCAGTTGAGGTGGGCGGGGCTAGCCTCCGATTGGCCTTCTTTGAAAAAAACTGACTCTAAAGGACTCTTCGAATGACTCTTCTGGCTGAAAACTGCAGATTTGAGCATTAAATACACGAAAACTACAGCATCTTACAGAATAAGGGACACAGCGCTGGAAACAGCATGTCTGACACTAGCTTGTTCTGTCCTCAGCAAGGAGGGCATAACCTATGTGACAGGTTCTCTTTAAAGTGCTCTAACTGTTCTAGCAACAATGTGCCTGGATTTGCCGTATTAAAGCTATAAATGTGTAGAAACATATGGTTGTAGTGCGACACGCCTCCAGCACGCCCCCCGATCTCAGGCAAAGTGCTGCGGGCGCCCTGTAATGCGTCTGATATTGGAGTGCGCCTGGTTACAAATAGAGCAAATGGTGCTGCACCAGATTTTTGGCTAAAAAGACGCCAGACTTCTGGCGCAGCCCCGCTCAGACATGTCGCCCTTAGTTTCTCACCCATCATTATAACAATATTGCACATTTTCATTTTTATGGCGCCAGCATATTCCACAGCGCTTTACATTTAAAGCATCATCAGTGTCAACTTCACTAAAACAGCACAGTGTCTACAAAACAACACAATTGCTATAATTACAACATAACATCCGTGCAGGACCTGGCAGCACAACTGTTCACTAGCACAGCCAGTGCCCATCACTCTCCCAGCCATCTATTTTGGTTTGATTTGCGGCACAGCGCTCTCCTGCAGGGGGACATTGTCACTAGTTCTAGCTGAACTCGCTCGAGGTAGCTTTAATTAAAGGCAGTGGTTATAGTAATTAACAAAGTCAAGAGTTGAAAGGGAACTGCAGCATGAGCCCCGTGATGGAGTCTTACTGAGACGAAGAAACGAGACTGAACATTTCAAATCACCATATTTCTCCCTTTATATTGAAAACCTTTGTGATCGATCCTTCTACATGATGTAAATGTGACCACCGGGTTACAAAGGAATATTGAGCCAGTACAATCCTAATCCCTCATAGAGGCGAACACTCAATAGATGATGATACAGTATGCCTCCCACAACACATTGAGGGGAACTGCTGCCACACTGTATCATTAATCTCTATTACAATCCACCCATCATACATTGATATATGTATCACATTCTAAGTGTAAATCAGGTCTAATTTACTATAAGTTACGTCTAACAGTTTTCCACGGTTATTGTGCGCCGTAT
The DNA here is from genome assembly GCA_025379985.1 of Phyllomedusa bahiana. NCBI lineage: Eukaryota > Metazoa > Chordata > Amphibia > Anura > Hylidae > Phyllomedusa > Phyllomedusa bahiana. Next base: position 51,303 of record JAODAL010022445.1, on the reverse strand, counting down.
AGCGCACAAATCGCCGTGAAATAACGGGGCTGGTACGGGGGCCTGCCGTGAGCCAGGCGTGCGCCCTCCCGCCATAGACAATCGCATTGTTTACGTGCGTTCCGGCCGTAAATTGTGCAATTCACTTTCCGCCCCTTTGGCGGATTCGCCGACGGGGGGGAGCGACGGTTTCCACTTTTCCCAATGGAGCGTGGAACCGAATTGCGCCGGGGATTGGCGCCGTACTAAAGCGCAAATCCCGGCATACGGCCCAATACGCGGCAGAATAACCCTGGAACGACCCTTAAATTCCCTTTAAATACATATTTTTTCCAGATAAGTTATTAATCAAATAAATAAACAAAATGAACTTTATCACAGGGGGAAAATTCCTATTCTCCTCTTTTCACCCCTCTAAGGCCTCGTTCACACGGCTTATTTGGGACGGATTTCCACGGATTGACGATCGTCAATCCGTCGGCAAATCCGCCAAAAAATTTCACAGCCTTTTTTTTCTATTGTTTCAATGAAAATACGGCGCGTCTTCAACGACGCGTATTCCTTCCGGGAAATTCCCGCCGCGGATTGACGACGGCAACCCGGGACGGAAAAAAATTTTGCATTCAATTTTTTCCGGACGGATTCACCCCAAAAATATTGTAGATGGTAATCCGTCGGGGAAAATCAGTTACAAATACGTGCCACACTTTAGTGGCACTTATTTGCAACTGATTTTCAATGTTTTTCAAACTATTTCAGGGAAATCCGTTGTAAATACTTCTGAAAAAACCTGTGAACGGCCTAAAAAAAATTTCCACTGTTGAACATAAATGTCTTTTTTATCTAAATACATCCAAAATTTTATTCTGTTCATTTTTTCTATATGCAATATTCATTGATTCTGGGACGGTCATTGTATTTTGAAAGCATAACTCTATGGAAAACTGGTAACTGGTACTGAAGCCCCAAAAGGTCACCAACATAATGAAAAGTGGAGATTAAAGAAAATGAATCAGATAATTAATACAGATAAAGCAAAGTCATTGTATGGTGAAAATATTGCATCCTGAGGTCATCGTAACATGACGGAGCACTGTATCTTTACAGGACTTGTCACCATTAGAGGGAGCTCAATTGAGTTTAATGTTTAATCAGTACACTTAAAAGACCCTAACTTCCAAGATGGTGACTGCAGATAGACATAATGTTATCATGTTACTCTCTGTGCAAGGTGTCTGAAAACTGTCATAAAAACTTTACCCTGTTTTACTTGAAAAAGTATTCAGTCTTAATTAGTGCTAAATTTAGCTTTTAATAAGAAAAGAGAACATTTACTAATATACCTTTTTCCCAGAGTCCTACTTCCAATACAGTAAGCAGTCCAGTGACACCCCCCCCCCCATCCACCCCAAGTTCTGGGTGTAGATAGAGATTTTCTGTATATAAATGTATTGATATGGGTATATAAAAACATTTAGCATGACATGTATGATCTAGACACTTAGGGCTAGTTCACACGGCCTATTGCCGTCGTAATTGCGGGGACGGATTTCACCCCGCAATTACGCCGGCTACCGTGCAGCAGGGGCGGGTCGGGGGACTCGCCGGCCCCATAGACAGTTATTATTCACGGCGCGTAAATAATTGACATGTCACTTTCTCGTATTCGCCGAGCGGGGAGGAGAGACGGAATCCATAGGTCTCTATGAGAACTATGGATTACCATAATGACAGGGACGGATTTCAGCCGTACTGCAGCGCAGATACGGCGCGCAGTACGTCTGAAATCCGTGCACAAATCAGCCGTGTGAACGAGGCCTAAGGGCGACATGGCCCAAAAGTGGCGTCTTTACGTCAGTTTGAATGCGACATAAAGTATCGTACCCTCGAAATGTATTTCCTAATTTGTTCTGCACTTGTTTTGCAAAGTGGTTGTATTTGCGTCTGTCGGAATGCTTTAGGCGTTGCGCCTTTTTCTGCGAGTGTGTTGCTTGGGGCGCCTGTTTGGGCGTTCCAGATTGTATACTTCAAAATTCGGCGCATTCGTTAGTTCTACGCATTTGTTAACGGCACGTAGGTTTGTGTTGGAGCGCATGTTGTCTTCGCAGCACATGTATGGATTGGGGAGCATGCTTGTGCGCCCTTTCTGGCTCCCACAGAATTTTTGTTAATAATTGCTTTTGGGGCGCATTCGAAAATTAGGCGCATTTTGGCATTTGAGCAGAGTTGGGAGCAACATTCAACATCAGAGTGCACACAGTTGGTGCACAATCTATAACTTCAACCAGCAGCCAGAAATAAGTACCGGACGACGTTCTGCAATGAACCCCGAGCAATAAATGTACTCACATTTTCGTACACATCATAAAGCAGGACTTGTTGTCCACCAATGACGAAAGTTCGGACAATGCAAATCTGACGCCACCAGCCGGCAAAAAAGGCGCACACTCACGCACGACAAAATGCCGCGATGCACCTAAAATCACACATAGAAGACAGCAGACAGTGTAAGCCCCATACAAATGTGGCGCACGTGTACGGCTAAAAAAGGTGCATACATCCACACAAAAGATGGCGTACAATGCGTCGACAACCACTGTACACTTGGAGTACACTACAAAATCGAGAGACACGTACGCCAAAAAACCAACGTTGGCGTGTTGGGACATGTCGCCCATAGAGGCCAGTTCTAAATAGCTTTAAAGCAGTATAGAATGCGCCAGAATGTATGGGGACCTGTTCTACTGCAGGTTATAGATTTGGCGCTTTCTATTTCCGCTATGACATCTTAGGCCTCGTTCACACGGCTTATTTCGCCGCGTATTTGCCGACGGATTGACGATCGTCAATCCGTCGGCAAATCAGTCAGAAACAAGTCACAGCCTATTTTCTATTGATTTCAATAGAAAATATGGCTCGTCGTTCACACGACGCGTATTTCCGTGCCGGATTGCCGCTGCGGATTGACGACGGCAATCCGGACGGAAAAACAATGTGCATGTCAATTATTTACGGACGGATTCACCACCTACAATGAATGGAGATGGTGAATCCGTCGGGAAATCAGTTACAAATATGTGCCACACTTAGTGGCACTTATTTGCAACTGATTTTCAACTGATTTCAGAACGTATTTACCATCGGCAATCCGATGTAAATACGTTCTGAAATAAGCCGTGTGAACAGAGCCTTAGGCTCAAGTAAACCATCTTTAACTTGGTCTGGCTGTTCCAGCAATAATGCGCCTAGTTTTGCCATCCTCCAGTCATAAATGCATAGAATCATACTGTTGTGGTGTAGAAGAGTGAAGAAATCGGGCGATACCTTTTAGAGGCTAACTGAGTACATTTGATAGTGAGCTTTCGAGAGGACTAGCTCTCTTCTTCAGACTGATGTTATAGCATCAGTCTGAAGAAGAGAGCTAGTCCTCTCGAAAGCTCACCATCAAATATACTCAGTCTCTAAAAGGTATCGCCTGATTTCTTCACTCATCTACTACTTTCTATGGCTAACACGGTACAGCATTATACTACTGTTGTGGTGTGACATCCCCAGAACATCCCCCCATCTCGGGAGCATTAGAAAGTGGATCAGATGCCGCAAAATGCGCTTAATTTTGGAGTGCGCCTGCTCATACATCTAGAGAATAGGGCTGTGACAGTTTTTGGGCTGAAAGGACACTGGAATACTGGCGCAGCCCCATATATACCTGTCGCCCTTAGTCACTATACTTGGAGTGCTTTAATTCATACTATGTAGAGAGATTTGAGAGTAGATAGATAGATAGATAGATAGATAGATAGATAGATGAAGATATGAGATAGATATGAGATAAATTAAAACAGAAAATCAATTAGCACTTCGTGACACTAATGGGTGTCAGCAATAAGACCTTAGAAAAGGAAATTAAAAAAGAAAATTCTGCACAAGTTAAAAATAATACAAAGATGTATTATTCCACCATGAACGACAGGCGATGTTTCGGCTCACACACTGAGCTTTTTCTCTTGAGAAAAGCTCAGTGTGTAAGCTAAATGGTCACCTGTCTAACATCCTGGAATAAAGATAAATTTTTGTACTTAATTTGGGAGTGCTTAGTTATTATTTGTTTTAGATAGATATGAGATAGATAGATATGGGATAGATAGACTTATTGTCTTTGGCTGCTTTTTACATCAGATCTGTTAGGATAGTTATGATCAGTGACTCCATTGTATATTAGAGTCTGAGGTAGTCTGAAATTTATTCTCTAACCAGAGACTGCTGCCTCCCCATTCTCTGCTTGTTCAGACTGGTTGCTGTGTATAAGCACAAGCTTAGCAAGAGGTCATTGTGTAAACTGTTGATTTTCATTACAGCAAAGACAGAAGATTATGAACTATAATAAAATAAACCACCAATGAGAATAGGAAGAAAACTCATTTTCAAAATTCTCACAGCCCAGTGTCACACACTTAAAGGGGTTTTGCCACGATGTAATGTTAACGTGGGATCCTCCAAAATGGGTATTTAATCACTTTTCTAAATATATGTGATTACAAAAATTGCAGCCTGAGAGAGCTACAGGCTGCCTTACCTGCCCTTAGTTACTTAAAAGCTTCTATTAGATATGACCTGACAAGAGCTGCTGGCCGGGCTTGCGCAAGCACACTTCTTATCTGATGAAAGGGAGCTGAAGAAGCTTTCAAGGCACCGGGTAGAAATCTGTTGTGTTTTGGATACAGAATCCACTAGTTGTAGTGTGATTATCTGAGCAGATCCCTGCTTTATCTGATGACAGAGAACATGAAGAAGCTTTCAAGCTGCTGTGGAGAAAAGGTGTTGTCTTTTGTATACAGAATCCACTAGTTGTAGTTTGATTATTTGAGTGAACATTTCACACGATCCTTTATGCACGGCTCTGTGCTCTGGCTGTGTGTCTCTCTCACTCTCTCAGCTAGTTCACATTTGCCTATTAGCAGATAAGGCACGTCCTGGCAAAACCCCTTTAACATAACACAGAAGCATCAATCACCTCGGCCTGAGCTTTTCCATTGTAGGATTCATAATGAAGACATCTGATTGCTTGGGGTAACCTTAAAGGGGTTGTCTCGCTACAAGGACTGCTTTTTATGTTAAGGCCTCGTTCACACGGCTTATTTCGCCACGGCTTTGCCGACGGATTGACGATCGTCAATCCGGCGGCAAATCAGTCAGAAATAAGTAACAGCCTATTTTCTATTGATTTCAATAGAAAATACGGCTCGTCGTTCACACGCTCTGGCTGTGTCTCTCTCTCTTTTAGCTCAGCATGACTTGTTTACATTAGCTTCTTAGCAGATAAGGCAAGTCCTGGCAAAACCCCTTTAAATGTATTTCTATGGAAACAACCACAAATCAGCACTTATCCACAGTCGCTATATACCCAGGACCGTCTTTCCCATTGGGCAGGGTAGGCAGTTGCCTGGGGGCCCCGCGAGCACAGGGGGCCCACCTGGGCAGCCGTCTACCCTGCCCAGTGTATAACTCTGCCACTGCGGCAGGTCCGGGCAGCGCGTCGGTCTGCAGGAGGCCGCCAGACCCGTCTTTAAGCGGCGCAGGAGGGGATGTCATCACCTCCTGCGCTGCTGTTTTTCTTAGGCCAGCAGCCCGTGGGCTTCCAGCCTAGGAAATCCCGAGAGCAATGTCCCAGCGCAGGCGGCGTGATGACATCACGCTGCCCACGCCGGAAACAGGCTCCTGGAGCGTGGACCACAGCGGAGAGCGCAGAAAGGTAAGTAGCATTTTGTAATACTTTTTTTTATTTATTTTTTCATTTATGTATATATAGATATCTAAAGGGGCAATATTCTGGGCAATATTCTAAAGGGGGCAATATTCTGGGCAAAATACTAAAGGGGCCTATATAGAGCGGCAATATACTAAATGGAGCCATATACTACAGGGGCTATATAAACGGGGGCATATATTAAAGGGGGCTATATCCTACAGGAGCCATATATTCTACAGGAGGGCTATATCCTACTGAGGCTATATAACTTACAAGGAGGCCTTTAACCTACAGGGGGTTGTATATCTTCAAACAGAGGGCTGTAAACCTACCAAAAGGGGCATGATATCTACCTACAGTGGACCTATATACCTACCCACTAGGGTCTAGATACCTACTTACTTAATGGTGGGCAACATTATTACCTATTTACTTAATGGGGGGGCACCCATACCAGAGTTAGGAATTCGTGGCGAAGTTCTGATAAAGTGACAAGATGAGATGTTTGTGCGGTAAATTCTGCAGGGATGGTTGTGGCCGGGAGCAGTTGTCATAGCGGTCTTGACAGGATGGAGAACAAAAGTTAAAAAGAATGATTCAGAAATCGACTGATCAGATAGGCCGTCTCCTGTGAGTCCCTGATGTCAGGGGTTATTTTGTGTCTCTGATCAGTGCTGTAATTACTGTCATGTGGTGGTGACTCGAGCTTGTGTCTGACCACTATAGGGTCTCTATTTGGCGGTGTTGTAGGTTATACCTGAGCTGGTGTCTGACCATTCTGTGGTCTCTATATGGTGGTGTTGTAGGTTATACCTGAGCTGGTGTCTGACCTATATGTGGTCTCTATATGGCAGTGTTGTAGGTTATACCTGAGCTGGTGTCTGAACACTATGTGGTCTCTATATGGCAGTGTTGTAGGTTATACCTGAGCTGGTGTCTGCCCACTATGTGGTTTCTATATAGAGGTGTTGTAGGTTATACCTGAGCTGGTGTCTGACCTCTATGTGGTCTCTATATGGTGGTGTTGTAGGTTATACCTGAGCTGGTGTCTGACCTCTATGTGGTATCTATATGGCGGTGTTGTAGGTTATACCTGAGCTGGTGTCTGACCTCTATGTGGTCTCTATATGGCGGTGTTGTAGGTTATACCTGAGCTGGTGTCTGACCACTATGTGGTCTCTATATGGTGGTGTTGTAGGTTTTACCTGAGCTGGTGTCTGACCTCTATCTGGTCTCCATATGGCGGTGTTGTAGGTTATAACTGATCTGTTGTCTAACCTCTATGTGGTCTCTGTATGACAGTGTTGTAGGTTAAACCTGAGCTGGTGTCTGACCACTATGTGGTCTCTATATGGTGGTGTTGTAGGTTATACCTGAGCTGGTGTCTGACATATTTTTGGTCTCTATATGGAGGTGTATTAGGTTATACCTGAGCTGGTGTCTGACCTCTATGTGGTCTCTATATGGCGGTGTTGTAGGTTATACCTGAGCTGGTGTCTGACCTCTATGTGGTCTACATATGGTGGTGTTGTAGGTTATACCTGAGCTGGTGTCGGATCTCTATGTGGTCTCTATATTGCAGTGTTGTAGGTTATACATACCTGAGCTGGAGTCTGACCACTATGTGGTCTCTATATGGTGGTGTTGTAGGTTATATCTGAGCTGGTGTCTGTGCTTGGTTGTGTTGGTTGGGGGCCCAGTGCACAGCTCTGCCCAGGGGCCCATAATGCTGTTAAGACGGCCCTGTATATACCTGAAGAGGCCAACTGGTAGGTCACTACTACTCTCATCATTCATATAATACACACAATCCCTCTGGATTTTATTCTTAAAACAGATATGTTTCTTTATAAATTCATGAGATAAATCACTGGGGACGACATAAAACATTGGGGCTAGGGTGCCTTTAAATTATTTATCTAGAATTGCAGCATTTGTCAGATTCTCCAGTTTTTCTCGGTAAGAAGACATTCTGTTTGATATTGCACAGTGAGGAATACGCTTTTCAGCAGATTCGCTTTTCAGTGATTGAACTCAGAGCACAAGTGTCCTACAGGTGCAACAAACAGGTCTCTCTGGCCGCGGTTAACGCTGCTCCAAATATCAGAAATTAAACAGGCCCTTTGGAAGATAAAATAAAACTGCAAATACAAGATAGCTCCCATCACTCAGCTTCTTAAAGGGATAGACAGCATTTTTTCTCACTTAGTCAGAGTTAACTCCCTACAGACCAATAAGATGTTTTAAAAAAGGCAGGAAAATACAGCCTGTTGTTTTATGCTTCATATGGGGTCCTTACCCCAAATATCACTCTGCGAATTTACAGTGAGGAGTGCAGTTATTGGGTTCATACATTTTATCATAGAAAGAAGGTATGTAATATGGTCAGGAACATCATCATTACCCAAAAAGCAGCTATGAAGAACAACAGACTGTGTGCATATATTAAAAATGCCTTGTATTGTGAAACCCTGTATGTGGAGTATAACTTGTGAACGGCACTATCTGCCTTACATACACCTCCACCGATGTACGTTAGAGAAGTCCCTGATAGAGGTGAGAAGTCTGACTCTGTACAAGAGTATGGAAGATAGTAAACTCGCTATATTAATCCCTTTCCAAAGCATGTGGAGAACCCAGCAAGAAGATGCAATGGATGTGCTTCAGAGTATTTATTTACTGTACCTTGAGTGAACACACAGGACAAATAAACGTGGTCAAAACAAATTCTCCTCTCAGCTCTGAACAAGATGGAGTCACAGTGTAACGGCTGGGTAGTGGATCCACTGGACCACCGCAAGCGATGATAGTTAAGCCACGCCAAGGAGCGGAGTCTACGTAGCCCCCGGTATTCACCAGAGCCCGCCGCACAGTGGGATGGACTTGCTGCGGCGTGAGGCTACCAGGTCGCTACCCCTGACGTGACTTGCTTGCGATGGCGGCTGAGGTGCAGCGAGGTACAGATTCGTAAGCCAAGAATCGTAGTCGTGGGCAGGCAGTAAGGTCAGGGCTGGCGGCAATGGTTCATGGTCGTGGGCAGACAGGAAGGTCAGGGCAGGCAGCAGAGGTTCGGAGTCGAGAAACGTAGCAAGAGGTCTGGTACACGGTAAGGCAAGAATACACTTAAGGAATGCTTTTTCTAGGGCACGAGGCAATATAGATCCAGCAAGGAATGATTGTGGAGTGAACCCATAAATAGGGGAAGCGCCCGGCAATTAGCCCATTACCGGGACGCTGGCCCTTTAAATTTACAAGAACGAGCGCGCGTGCGCCCTAGGGAGCGGGCATGCGCGCCTCGGCCGGCAGAGGGCGCGGACGTGACGGGAGCGAGGTCAGGTGAGTACACAGGGCCGGCGGAACCAGCGCTCGTCCCGCGGCCAGCGGCGAAACCCGGGGGGCGGCCACGGGTGCGCCCGTGGGCCGATACGCGGGACCACCCACTACAGTACCCCCCCCTTAGGTCACCCCCTCTCCTTAGGCTGAAGGAACTTCTGAATCAGATCTTTGTTCAGGATATTGGACTCCGGTTCCCAGGACCTTTCCTCGGGGCCGAAGCCCCTCCAAACCCACCAGAAAAAACCCGTTACCCCTTTAAAAATCTTTCAGTCCAAATGTCCTTCACTTCAAAAAAAATCGGGGGATCTAGTAGCCGGGGGGGTGAGGGGTGAAAGCCCCTTCTTCGGGGAGAACCGGTTCAAGCCCAAAAGGCTTTAGGAGGGAGACGTAAAAGGGGGAAAAATTGGGAAACCCGGGGAAGTTGGGGGGTGGGCAGAGTTTAAAAGGACCCCCGGGGTTTCAGTTGCCGAAGTACCTGAAAAGGTCCCAGAAACCCGCGGCCCCAAATTATAGCTGGGGATTTTGGGGGGTTTTATTATCGGGAGGGGGCCCCCCACTTTACCCCCTGGGAGGAAACTTGGGGGAAGTTTTTTCCTTTGCCCTTTGGGGTCTTCATGGGGCAAAGGGCCTGGAGTTTTGGCATGTGGGGTCTCTCGCCAAATCCCCCCGATATCCCAAACCCCTGGTTGCCCAGGGCCGGGAAACCCTCGGGGCCCGAACCCCAAAGGGGGGGGGGGGGGGGGCGGGGAAAGAACCAAAACCCAAAAAGGAAAAGGGGGAACTGCAAGTCGGGGCCCGGGGGCCCCGAGGGTTTTTATACGAAAAACTGGCCCCAGGGAAAGACCTTTTTGGGACCATTGGGTCCTGGCTTTTCCGGACAAAAAGGGTGCCGTAGATATTCCCCCCAAAAATTTAAATTTACTCTCTCCACCGGGCCCATTTGCCCTGGGGTTTGGAACGGGGGAAGAGAAGTCTAGTTTGTTCTGTAAGCGGGAATTTTTGGGCCCAAAATTTTAAGACTATTTTTTTGAGCGATTATTTCGAAAAAGTTGAAAATGGGCACATTTTTTAATGGGGGAGGTTTTTTTTAGATCCGCGTTTAAATTTAAATTTTAAAATCTGGGCATATCTTTTTAAGATCCCCGGCCTTTTTCGGGGTTTTCCTGTCATTTTGGGGGCCCACAAATTTTCAGTTACAGAATAGAGCAGGGTGAGATGTGTGGGGCGACGTAAATGACTGGGATTTTGAATGGTTGCAAAATTGGTGGGAAAAATCCATGCCCTTCTTTTTAAACAAACCCCCGCATTTCCTGTTCAGTCAGTGTTCTCCAGCTCAAAGGAGTAGGACTGCGCCCCCCTGCCTGGTCCAAAAAACAGCTAAACCCGAAATTTTAATTTCTTCAAAAAAACCCTTTACTATTAGCTGGATCCTTAAAATTTTAAAAGTTAGTTTTAGAGTTTGGGAAGATTTTATATAGTTGGGAAAGAAAATTTAAAAAAGGGGGAAGCTAGCGGGTAAAGCCCCCAAGGGTGGAGTGGGGGGGGGGGCCCCCGTGGGCGAAAAGACAAACTCTAAAAAGGGAATACTGGAAAATTTTTCACCAAAGGATTTTATGTAGACATTGCACTGCAAAAACTTTATTTTTTAACATTTTTTCTTTTGAAATTTTTCCCTGGATATTGGGCAGCCTGAAAAAAAAGGGGATATTTTTTTCCTTTTTCTAGTAAGGCAGGTTCTTTTTTTGGGGCGCAAAACCCCATTTTTAAATTATCATTTATATTTTTAAAATAGGTGTTCTTTTTCAATTTTCCCTTTTTCCACCTTTTTTTGATATTTCCACCTTTTGACTTAAAATTTTTAAACCCAGCAATTTTAAGTCACCACAGGGGGAATTGAAAGGTCCCAAAGATCCCCTTGTATTTTTCCGAATAATTTAAAATTAGGTGTTTTTTCCCCTTGGGGCCGCAGGCCAGTTTTGTTGATTTTTACTTTGCGGGTTAAATTTGAACCAGCAATTTTTTTGGTAATTTTTTCCAAAAAACCAAAAAACCCGTGGGGGGGGGATTTGGATTTTTTTGCCAAAAATACCCTTTTTATCCGAATTTTTTACAATTTTCCGAACGGTTTTTTTCATTTTGGCGCGGGGCCCAGCTTTGTTGTTAAAATTCTATTTGCAGTTATTTTGAACCCACCCAATTTTTTTTTATTTGAGGGAATTTGAAAAATAGCTGGGGATTCCCCGTTTTTTAAAAAAAGAGACTTTCCAAAACCCTTTTCCCATCCCTTCTAAAAATTTTGTTTTTTTCTGAACAGGGGAAGGGGGAAATTAAGGGGGTTTAACGAGCAAAGAGGGGGGTAGGACTTTGGATTTTGAGGTACGAGAGAAGGTGCCCCTTTCCCTTTGGGGGCGCCAAAACTCGCATCCAGCGGGAATTCTTTCAGTTGCAGGGCCGTCGGGCCCTTCTTCGGGGGGTCGGGGCCCCTTTGACCTCAGTAACAACACGTCCCCAATTTGCCCTTCAGGGGTTTTAATTTGAAAACCTGCATCCAGAAATTTTCTTACCCCCTTTCGTCCTCCCCAGTAGGGCCACAAATGCCCATCACCCAGCATCCCCACTTTGCCCAAAACATAAAGCACCCCAAATGTCAACCGTGAACCCACCCTGGGGAAAAATCCCATTTTTTGAAGACCTTTTGATGAAAAAAAAAATGCGGTTGGGGTCAAAAAGGCATTTTAAAAAAGATCAAGGGGCCCAAAAGGGGGGATGATTTTTTCCTGCTTCTAAACGCCCGGGAAACTAAATGCCATAAAAGCGGGGAAAAAGGAAACCCGGAAAAATCGGCAAAATCCCGGGCGGTGGGAAAACGCCTTGCATTCCCTTTGTTTGTACCCGCAGCTCCTGGTGCGGGAAGTCAGGCAAACGAATTCCCCCTTGTTTTGATGATGTTGATGAACATTTGGGGGAAACCAAAACGGGGGTTTCCTTTTCCAGCGAATTTTGCTTGCGAGCGCTTCATCACGGAAGGGGAGGAAGAGGGTTTGGGGGTATGTCAGAAAGGGGTTTTCCCCCCTCAAAAGGGAGAGGGCGGTTTCCCCCAAATTCCCTGATTTTGATTCCGCCAGCCAGTCAGCGCAAAACCCCGGGAACCCTCGCTTATCGCCGGGGCAAAAAGGTCCAGGGCTCCCCAAAACCCTGGGCCCTTCTTTTGCCAAGCCTCTGATTCCCCCAAACGATGTCATTTGCCGCCAATGCCGAAACGCAAAGTAGAGGCAAAAAACCCTTTTTGGTGGTTTAAACCCACCACCAAAATTTTAGCCACAGGGCAGCGAATGTATGATTGAAAGGGGGGCCCAAACATTTGGGCCAAAAAAAGGGGCCAAACCCGCCCCGGGGGGCCTCCCAAACCACTGTCACCCCCTCTGTTCCCCCTCCCCCTGCCCCCAAAAAGCGTTCCCCTTCCCCATGTTCTCAAAATTCCTGATAGGGATCACCCCCCTTTTCAGCCTCCCCCTTTCGCCCGATTCCCAACCAGCCACCCACCAAAAACCCTTTCCAAAACCCCTTCTCCTTCCCCCAAATGTTTTGACGACCTGCACCCCGGGAAAAGCCCAGTCTAGCAGCCACCCTTCTGCCCTTCCTTTGGGACAGAAAAAAACCCAAAAACCCAAAAACCACCCCAAAACCAAAAAGCCTGAATGTCGGATTCCCAGGTTTTTGGGCCCTTTGGGAAAAAAAGTTGCCTTTCGTCTGGTGGCCCCCAGAGGGTTTCCCCGCCCTTTCAGGGCCCTTTTCCCTCCCCCCAAAAAACCAGATGCGGCAGGTTTTTTTTCCCCAGAAAGCCGCCCCGGGGGCCGGGGGGCCAGCCAGTGTCATCAAAAATTTTCAAGCGCGTTGCCCTTTGAAACTTTTGGCCGGGGGAAAAGTCCACCCTGCCCACCGAACAGGGATTTAGTAAAGAAAGGGCCAAAGGGCCCGTTTTAAAATCTCTGGGGCACTCACTGGGTGACTGGGGGTGTCCTGGGGGGTAGGGTGGTCCAGGTTGGGCGCCCCGTTTTTCAAAACCCGCAGGGATGGGGCGGTTTTTTTCCCCCAAGGGTCCTTTTTGGGGGCCTCTTTTCGTGCCCAGAGAAACCGGGCCCCGTGTTAAAATTTTAATCTGTTTGGGGGCCCCTGCCCACACACAGGTCAGGATTTGTGGAGGCTTCCCCCAACGAACCGGGGCGTTTGGGGGGGTGCCAAGAACCTTGTGCCAGGAAAAGGTGGTGTGCGTTAAGGGGCAAACCCCTGTGGCCCCCTTTAAGGGGGTAGACGGACACTTTCCCTTTTCCGGGGCAAAATGTATGCCTTGTCGTCCCAAAAATTTTTTCTAAAAGAGTCCCCGGGTCTGGACTGCCTGCTGGGGAAAGGGGTCGAAGTTTAAGTTGGGACTTCCGCCGTTCGTTACCTGCTTGGTCCCGCCGGGCTGCGTTGCAGCGCAGTTCGGCCTCCCCTTTTAACCATTTTTTGTTGACGTGGCAACCCCTTGGAATTCCAAACCCATCCACTTTCCCCAGCTTTTTGTGGAAAGCAGCGAAATCCCATTACCATTTACGAAGTGACACTTGGCCCTGAAAAAGGGGCGGTGCGGACCTTGGGGTGTTGAGCCACAGAGTGGGGGCAGGTAAAAAGGGCCTGCACCTTTCCTTCCCATTTTTAAGGGAAGCCCCAAATTGGTAAAGTGCAGAAAATGCCCTTGTCCGCATGGCTTTGGGGGTGATCTTAGTTCGGGAAACCAAACGTTGGCCCACTCAAAAACCAACGGTCCCCAGACGGAGGAGGAGGGGGGACACAGTTTGGGGACATGGGCCTTTCTCCGTAAAATCCAAAAAGGCCCGACATTTTTTAAAATTTCCCTTTTGATGTAAAAAATTTTCCCATTGGTTTGGGGTTCGGGGTCCAAGCAAGTGCAAGGTGGCGAATACTTTCAGGGGGAAACCCATCTCAGGCAAGTCGGGGCTGTGTTGAAGCTGTGCTGGAGGCAGGGGGAGGAGGAGGAGGAGGGGGGTATTCCTAAAAAACCCGATTTTTTTGACAACCCCGCCTTGGAAAGAGGTTGGCGCGAATTTTTTGGGGGAGGAGGAAAAATGGGGAAGATCAAATACTGGGCCCGGGGGCTTTGGGGGAAAACAAGGCTCCATCTTCAATTTTTGCTTTATGCCCCTTTTTCCCCCCAACTTATCCTGCATTTAAGGGGCCCTCAAAAGAACAAAAGTTTTTCTGGGGGGCCACCCTCCTGGGGTCCCCTACAAAAACCCAAAAACAGCACTTTCCTTCCAAAACCCCCCAAATAACATAAAATGCAAGGGGAAAAGGAGACCCTTGGGTGATTGACAACTGGAACATTGGTTGGGATCTGCTTCACGTTCCCCAAAAAGTTTTCCCCCGGTGGAACAACTCACGAGTGGGAAACAGTAGAGTGCAAGTGGTTGGGAGCGGGCCCGCCCGCAGGGCAAGGGGGGGAGAAGCCCAATGGGTGAAACCCCTTTGGGAATGTTGGGGTTTTTAAACCCTTCACCACGCATGGGAATGCAGGGCACACATCCAACACCAGAGACCGCTTAAGTTCAAGGTGGGAAAGACTAACTGGGTCAACACCCGATGTTTTTTGGGTTTGTCACGCCATAGGGGTGTTTTCCTGCCCGGGAGCCAAATGTCATAATTTAGGGGGCCTTCGCAAGCTGGAGGGAAATCATTACGACAAAAGCATTCCCGGGGTTTCCAAGAAAGTGGGTGTTTGGACTTTTAACAAAAAAGAATCAGGCAAAGGATCTTTTTGATAATGTTGTGGCCCCCAAATTGCCAAGGTCACCGATTTTGTTGCCGGGCTACTTAATTCCTCCTTAAAAAAATGGTTTTCCTTTGAAATAAAAGTTTTTTAAAATGTCATTTCTTACGCAATTTTTTAAATTTTTTTTTCCCAACCCGTTCATTTTTGTGGTTTTGGCTGTGAGGAGACTTTTAAAAAACAGAAGGGTTTTTTTGACAACAGTTTTTCCATTTTTATCACTTTAAACCTTTAGAAGTTTTCGCATTGTCATGGTTTTTTAGGGTCATTTGCTTTTAAAAAAAGCATAATTTTTTTGGGTTCCTTTGGAAAAAGAAATGTTTGGGTTTTAAATGGCATTTCTCCCTCACAAAATTTTTTAAAAGTGGGTGAGAAATATATTTAAAAATTTTTTTTGGGGGCAGTAGCTTGGGGATACCCCAAAAAAAAATTCCCTGGTCTTTGGGAAAAGAAAAAGTGGGGGTTTTTTAATTGGGAATTTTCCCTCAATTTTTAAAAAGTGGGTGAATTTAAATTTTTTTAATTTTTTTGGGGCATGCTGCTTTGAAAAAGGGAGCAAAATACAGGGCCCAATTTTAAAAAAATGTTTTTTAAAAGACATTTGTTTTTTCCCCAAATTTTCCAAAGTGGCTCCCAAGGGGGCATGGGTTTGGGAAATTTTTGGGGGCATTTTTGCTTTTAAATTTCAGTATACTACAGGTCCCATTATAAAAATAAAATTTTTTTCTAACAGAAAAATTTTTTCCCCAAAAAAAGTCAAAAAGTTGGGTCAAGGGTAAAGGTCTGTCAAAACAGGGGTTTGGGACATGTTTTAAAGGGGCACATATGGGAAAATGACTTGTTTTTGCCCAAAATCTTTAACCCTAGCTTCAATTTTCCCCTTAAATTTAGACAACCCCCTTTAGAACAATTAAAAAAAAGAGGGAAAAAAAAGACATGGTGGGGTTTTCCCTCCTTAAATTTTAAAAAAATTTGTTTTCTAGGGGAAATTTAAAATACTAAAAAAACTTTCATGTAAAAATTAGGGTAAAAAAAATTCCTCTGAAATTTTAAAGGGGAGGTACAGGAAAACTTGACCCGATGTAGGTTTTTCAAGGAATGGAGGGATTTGGGGCACGGACAGAGAAAAAAAGTACAAGACAAAATTTCCCCCACACGTGAGTAAAATAAGAAAAAGAATGCCCAAAAAAAAGGGGACCCGGGTTGGGAAAAGGAGGGTTTTACCACCAGTATTTTTCCAAATGAAGTAAAATTTGGTTTCCGGGCCCCATAAGGAAGGGGCCCCAACGGGGGCCCAGGCAGGGACCCCCATATGTTCCCGTTAAACTAAAATGGGGTTGAAAAAACTCCTTTTTCCGGGCCCTTTTTTAAAAGTGGGGGTCATGCAGGTTTTGGGGGTCATGCCCGTGGCCCCCCGGGGCAGATATGTCAAGTCCATGAAACTTAAAAAGGTGGTTGAAAAGGGTCCTTTTTTCCCCCCAATTTTTAATTCGGGTGTCCGAAAGGTTTTAAAAAAGGGCATTTTTTCGGTACAGGGAAATTTAGTCAATGTCCCGTGAAAAAAAAACCCCGGGGGTTGAAAAACTCCCTTTTTCCGGCAATTTTAATCGTGGGTAACAGGGTTTTAAAGGTCATTCTGCCCGGGGGCCCCGGGGAAAAATTAAAATCAATGTCCATGGAAAAAAAAATGGGGTTGAAAGGGTCCTTTTTTTCCCGGGACTTTTTAAAGGGGGGGCATGCAGGTTTTTGGGGATTACTTTTGCCCAGGACGGTAAAAGCAATGGGCCCAGTGAAACCCAAAATGGGGGGGTTGAAAGACCCCCTTTTTTTCCCCCCCCTTTTTAATCTGGGGGTCAAAGCAGGGGTTTTGGGGGATGCTGTGGCCCCTGAACAAGGAATAAAGGGGGGTTTCCCCCCCAAAAACCCCCCACCCAAAAATTGAACCCTTGGGAAACTAAAATGGTGGTTTAAAGACTCCCTTTTTCCGGGACTTTTTAATCTGGGGTCAGGGCAGGTTTAATGGTCATTCTGCTTTGAAAAACCCGAAAAAAATTTAATGCCCCGTGAAACTAAAAAGGTGGTTTTAAAAACTTTCCCTTTTTTTTGGCACTTTTTTTAAAAGTGGGGGTCAAAGGAGTTTGGGGGCTATACTGTGGCCCCGGGCAAATTTTAGTCAAGTCCCCGTGAAACTTTTAAAAAGGTGGTTAAAAGACCTCCTTTTTTTTTTCCCGGAAATTTTTTAATCTGGGGGCATGGGTTTGGGGCTCATGCTGTGGCCCAGGAAAGGGGGTAGTCAAAAGTCCCTGGGAAAAAAAAAAAAGGTGGGTTTAAAGGGCTCTTTTTGCACTTTTAATCTGGGGGCATGGTTTTGGGGCCCTTTTCTGTGGGCCCAAAAACAGTAAAATCAATTCCCTGAAACTAAAATGGGTTTTTTGAAAGATCCTTTTTTTTCCGGGACTTTTTTTTTGGGGTTTTTGCAGGGTTTGGGGGGTCAACTGTGGCCCCGGGGGCATTTTAAATCAAAAGTCCCGTGAAAATAAAAAAAGGGGGGTTGAAAGGGTTCCCTTTTTTTGGGACTTTTTTAAATTTTGGGGGGCATTCAGGTTTGGGGGGATGCTGTGGCCCAAAACAGGTTTTAAACAATGGGCCAGTGAAACTAAAAGGTGGGTTAAAGACTTTTTCCCGGGGGTTTTTTAAACTGGGGGTCAGCAGGGTTTTGGGGCTTCTGGGCCAGGACAGGATAAATTTAAATTTTTCCCGTGAAAAATAAAATGGGGTTTTTAAAAAGACTCCTTTTTCCGGCACTTTTAAAATTTGGGGGGCATGAGGTTTGGGGTATGGGTGTGGCCCCGGACAGGGATAAAATTTTAAGGGGTTTCCCTTTTAAAATAAAAAAGGGGGTTGAAAGACTCCCTTTTTTCCGCCTTTTTTGGTTTGGGGCCCTTAGGGTTTGGGGGTCATTTCTGGGGCCCCGGCATGTTAGTCCCAAAGGGCCCGTGAAAAAAAAATGGTTTGGGTTTAAAGGGTCCTTTTTCCCGGCACTTTTTAAATTGGGGTTATGAAGGGTTTGGGGGGGCATTCTGTGGGCCCCGGGCAGGGATAGTCGAAAAATTTAGTGAAAAATAAAAAAAGGTGGTTGAAAGACTCCTTTTTCCGGCCCCTTTTTAAATTTGGGGGTCATGCAGGGTTTTTGGGGTCATCTGGTTCCAGGACCCGGGAAATTTAAAAGTCCAGTTCAATAAGATGAGGTTTTAAATCATACTGCCTTCTGGCACTTTTTTAAATTTGTGGGTGGGTGCGAGGTTTTAAAAGGGGCATGCTGGGTACAAGCAGGGGTAGTGAATGTTGTGTGTTTTTTTTTTTTGTGGTTTTATAAAACCCAAATGTGTTTTCCCCAAAATTGAGGAACGTATTCCCTTTGACTGTTTTGGATTTTTAATTCCAGGCCTTCTCCAGCCGTGTTTGGGGGTAAGAAAGAAGGGGTTTTTTGCTCTCCCCTTTGACTTTAATGGAAATTTTTCCCCATAATTGACTGCTCAAATATCGATATCTTGTCGATGAAGGGGCGGGCTATTCCCATCGCCCATGTTTTATGGCCCAAAGCAATCGCCAACACTTGAGACAAATTGGACGCCTCGAGCGGGATGTGGGGATGGTAAAAACCCGCAGGGGAAAAATGTAAAGGGAAAAATTGGCCCCCAAAGGGGGGCAGAAAGGGACCAGGGGGCAGCTGCACAAAGTGGGGGAAACTTTGAAAAACGGCCAAATGACCACCCCGATGACCAGTTTTTCCCAAGGGAAAAGGAAAGGGCCGTGAAGAAAGTCCCCTGCCTATATGGTCCATGGAAACTCCCCGGGGAAACGGCAAGGGAAATTTAAAAGGCCCGCGGGCCCGTGGGAGGGACCCCTTTTTTTTGGGGACAAGTGGTTTTAAGGAGGAAAAAAAAGTCCCTTTACAAACTTGGAGCAAGGGTTTGGGCCCCCGTAGTTTTCGAGATAAAAGGGGGTGGTTTTTTCCCTTTTCCCGGGGGGTTCCCGGGAGAAAACGAACTATCCCCCCCAACCCCGAATTCTCCCTCCTGAGAAGGGAGCCCAAAAAGGGGGTTTTTAACCCCAGGAAAAGCTACGGGGGGAAACCACAGGGGGGCCACTTAAAACCCCTTTTTGGGGGTCATGAAAAGGTTTTCTGAGAAAGGTTTTCCCCCGGGAAAGTCAGAAGCATGGGAAGGGCATCCCCCCCCTTTAATTTTTTTCCCCAATTTGGAAGTGGATCTTGAAATCAAAAAGTTTTAGAAAAAAAGAACCCCCTGGCCCGGCGAGGGGTTTTTAAACCCGGGGGGCCTTCCTGGAGGTATTGGAGATTTTTATGGTTGGAAGAACGTCCCAAAAAGTTTTTCAAGCTTCCCCCCAAAAAAGATGTCGCCCACTCCCCCAGGGGGCCAAAAATTTTTTGGGCCCAAAACTCCGAACTCCAATGGCATAATTTCGTTTGCCGGGGGAAAGGTTTTGGAAAAAAAAAAACCCCAAATGACCATTTTTTCCTTTTTGGGGCCTTTTGGGGCAGAACCCCCCCGCTCCTACGGAAGAGGCATCCCCTTTGGTGAAAGGGGTTCTCGGGTCGGAACCGGGAAACAAAATAGGTTTCTGGGAAACCCCGTCTTTTAGTTGGGGGAAAGCTTCCTCGGGAGAAGGAGGGCCCAAAATTTTGGGTTTTTGCGTTCTTCTTTTGGGGAAGGCCCGGGGGGGAGCCCCCACGAAGAGAAATGGTGAATAAACTGCCGGGGAGTAAAATTTTGGCGGAAAACTAGGAAAACTTGAAATTTTCCCCCAAAAGAAGGTCATGCCCCTGCTGGATCACGGGGAAAATTTTTGCTGAGGCCATCTGCAGACTTTGATCAGGAGCATGGTTTCCCAAGGGAAAAAAAGGTGGCCTGGTGGAATCGGAAATTCTCCGTTGGCAAACAGTCCGATTGTTCCGCAGACGTCGCAGAACCTTGGGGTACTGGGTACCCTTTAGTCCCGAAAGTCAAATCGTCCCCCTTTTCGGAAATTTGATGAGGGTTTTAAAGGCCCCCCCGTTTTTGGTCCAATTTTTGTAAACACCCTTTGGTCCCCGGGAAAACATTTAAAAAAGCTAGATTTTTTCGGGGAAAAAGGGTAGCGAAATTTTTCACCGTGGGAAATTTTTAGCCCCCCGTAAAACCCATACATGGACGAAAAAAAGGGCCCCTCTTTTTTCCCGGGTGAAAAAGAATCCGCCCCGGCAGGAGGGGGAGGACTTGGCCTTTTAAACCTTTCACCAAAAAACTCCGGGAAAGTAGGGCCGGGCATGGCCCAGTCCCCGGGGGACGGGGGAGAGGGGGAACCCTACCCCCCTGGGGGGGTGGTTTTCCGGGAAGGGGTTATGGGGCAGTATATGGCCAATGGGGGTTTGGGGAGCTTTTCAGCCTTTTTCTTCCCAGAAAAACGTACTCCAAAAATCCTGGTAAATCCAATGGCCCGACCCCGGGAGATTGACGGGACACGGGGGGAGAGAGGGGCACGGGCGTGGTGCCACCAAACAGAGTCCTTTGGGACTCCCGGATCCCCCCAAAGCAGGACTTCGCCCGTTTCCAATCAAGCGTAGGGGGGGAGTTTTGCAGGGGCCCGGGTTTGCCCCCAAAAGGATCGCCGAAAAAAGGGGCGGGGGGGGGGGGGGGGGGACGTTAAAAGGGGATTTTGTGTTAGGACCCCCACAAGGGGGGTCAAGGCCGGGGTTTTGAATGAATGGAGTCCCTAAGAAGCTCCCCCCTACGGAAGAGATAAGCAAAGGGTTTTCCGACGGGTACTGGCCAAACGATGGCAGGGCAAACCCGGGAGGCATGGAAAAGAAATTTCCGGGTTTCCAACCCAGTCCCCCCGGGAGGGACCCGAAAGAGATAGCCCCATCCTCGTTACCTTCCTGGAACTTTTAAATCGGGGAGAGGGGAAAATGATCCCTAGGGAAGCCCCCCTAGGCACCCAGGGTTTCAGCGTTTCCCGACCCCTTTGGGGCCCCTGCGGGCAACCCTAAGGGAAAAGGGTTGGGGCCTGGGCAGTTAGAGGCAAAGGTTCTCCCCAAACCCCGGGGGGGGGACAGCTTTGACTCTGACAATGTGCCCGGGTTCCCCCCTGCTTGGGGGTTTTTTTGCAAAACTGCGGTGGAAAGGAGCGGGGGGGTTTTGGGAAAACGGGGGCCGATTTAGGTAGACGGGAGGTTGTGGGGGAAACCGCTCCTGGCGGGGGCTCCCGTTTTCTCCTTTTAAAACCCGTCAATTTGGAAGGGCCAATTTGGAAAAAAGTTGGCTCAAAGAAAATGGGAGATTCTTGCGCAATTTGGGCCCTTTACTTGCTTGAAGGCCCCCCTGTAAAGTGGGGTAGAGAGCGGGGGTCATTCCATGATAGCTCGGAGGCTTAAATTGTGGAAATTTGGGCCGGGATAAACTTTTTTGGGGGATTTCCCCCGGGTTGGTTCAAAAAACCGTTTTCCGCAGAAGACACTCGCACAGGCTCCTCGAAAAAAGCTAGAATTCAGTGAGGAAAAACCGGGAGGTCTGCGGGGGGCAAGGGGGCCAAATTTCCGTCCCAAATAGGGGTTTGGGCCCAGGCGGGCCTTCCTTTGGGTTAAACAGGCTTTACCACATTGCCAACCTTGGCCTTTTCGGTAAAATGGGCGGCCATTTAGTTTCCCCGTGCATGGGGCACTTTCGTGGGAAAAACCCCTTTCAAAGGGTTGGTCCCGGAAAATTGGAAGATAGAGGGAAAAGGGGAAGCTTCGGACCCGCGGTTGCCAGGTGGGGTGGCCGGGGGGGTTGGAAACACCGGGGAAAAGGGAGGTTGCTGCTGTTTTTGGGACGCCAGGAGGGTTTACCCCCATCTTGGGGGACAGCCCGACCCCATTTGCTGTGCTTTTTTTCGCGGGTCTTTTTTGCAGTTGGGCGACAAAGGTCAAAAGAAAATCCCCAAGATTGGCAAGGGGCCCCTTGGCGGGATTTCCCTTTGGGGGGATCCCAACGTAACGGCCAGGTAGGGTCCACTGGAAAACCCGAATTTTAAAATAGTTAAAATCCCCGCCGGGGAAACCGGGAGTCTAAGTAAACCCCCCGTAAATTTACCAGAGCCCCGCGAAAAGGGGGGGTGGAAAATTTCCCGCGGTTTTGGGGGCTCCCTCGCTACCCCCCGAGTGACTTGCTTTCGGGTGGGCGGCCCAGGTGCAGCGGGTTTCAAAAATAAGCCAAAAATCGAAATCGTGGGCAGGCAGTAAGGTCAGGGTGGCAGCAATGGTTTGTGGTCGTGGGGGAGGGAGGAAAGGGCAGGGCAGGGGGCAAGGTTCCCGGGGTCGAGGAAAACGTTTTCAAGAGGGCTGGTACACGGTAAGGCAAGAAATACACTTAAGGACTTTTTTCTTTGGGGAGAAGCAACATAGATCCCCAAGGGGAAAAAAATTTTGGGGGTTTAAAACCCTAAATTTTTGGGGGGGAAGCCCCGGAAATTGCCAATTACGGGACGCTTTGGCCCCTTTTTAAAATTTCAAAACGGCGCGCGGGCGCCCCAGGGGAAATAACCGCGTCCCCATTGGCCGAGGGGGGGGGACGTGATGGGAGCGAGGGCAGGTGGTACACCCGGGGCCCGGGGGAAAACCAAACGTGTCCCGCGGCCCCCGCCCCGGGGCCACCCCACCCGGCAAAGGGACCCCCGGGGGGGGGCGGCCCTGGGGCGTCGGGGTTTCGGGCCCAGAAGGGGATAAACCCCCCTACCACCACACTTTCAATGAGGGGAGGGTGGATTCACCCCGAAGAGGGGGAGGAAAAATGCAGCAAAGAAGTATGGGGGTTACATCATCATCGAACCCTAACCATACCAAAAAGTTACAAAAAAATGGCCACAGGAAAATTAGGGTAAAAATTTAAAAAATTGCATTAATGTAATTTGCAAAAATGAATACAAAGTTAAAAGGATGGGGGCCCTGTTAGGTGGGGCAAGCACACCCCGTCACTTTGTGCCCAGTAAAGCACAAAAAGATTTAGCTATGGCCTCACAACAGGTTTCAACATGAAGGGTTAGATACAGCATCAAATCATTTGTAGAAAAGCATGTATGATTACAACAAGATACTCACTTCCTCAAGCTGCCCCAAATTTAATGGGAAATTGCACCAGAAGAAAAAAAAAAAATTTTTTCCGGGGAAAGGGGAAGGGAATTAACTTCCCGGTTTTTTCGCTGAATGCGTAAATTTTTTGTTTTATAAACATTTAAACTTTTTAAAACCCGTTGAAAAAAGGGCCCCAAACTTTGTAATTTTGGGCAAAAAACCGTTTTTAAACCTTTTTTCCAAAAGGTATTTTAGTAAAAGTGAACAATTTATGAGTTTTACAAGAAAATTCATTTTCGACCCTCATGTTTTGATTACTGGACTTTGGGCTACTGTTTCATGGGTTTAAAAAATGTTGCCCCAAAAGGCGTTCCCAAAATTGCTCTAGGGTCCGTTTTAGAATTTCGACAGTTATCCGTATAAAAACCCGTCGTCAAGGGTTTTTAAAATTTGGCAAAATCATAGGGGGGGGTTAGGGTAATTTTTTGGGGCCCAAACCCCAAATGGGATGCTTTTTAAACGCAAAGGTTTGGTGAGCAAAAAAAAAATTCCCCAAAAATATGACAGATAAACTGTGATAACCTTTTACCAAAAAGGGTTACCCCCCAAAAATTTGGGAAGGGGCTGCCCAAAAAAAAGCCCCCAAAACCTAAACAAATCACAGAAAAAAAAACAAACGGGGGGCCCACTAAAATTTTAAAAATTTTAATTTAAATTTCTCTAAAAAATTTAACCCAAAAATTTGACATTACACAAAAAAAATTAAAAGTATCAATTCTTATACCTAATAAAGTTTTTACTCAAGAGACATAGTGTGTACATTAATATCTTGTCTGTGAAGCTTAATATATCATTACTCACGATTAGCAGATTCACACAGATCAGTTCTTTATACCGCCAAACTGAGGGAAGAACTACATATATAAGGAAAGGATATTCACATATATAGATTCCCTATGCTCTTCCCTAATATAGGACAGAGTAAGCGTCCCGAAAAGGACGGCCCCGTCAATACAAAACTGTCCCTATATTAAATGCTATGATAGAAACTATTAATCATAAATAATATATTAATCATAAGGCACATAGCCCCATCCCGACGCGTTTCCCCCCTGTAACAGTCCACAGGAGTTCATCAGGGGACCACCTAAAGTGGCTATGCCTGAAGATATAGAAATTGATATTCTAGTACTCCCCAGTCATGATGTACTGGTGAAGCCACTAATACTTATGTGTACTGTCTTTAAGAAGTAAATGCTCCACCCCCTCTGATCTTACTTACCAATTGTAATCATCCAAGGTAGCCATAATCACAATGATCTGTGGATAGCATATCGGCGTGTGTCGATACCTCTTGCGCTGGCGCGTCAAGGTAGGAAGTGCGTCATTGTGCTTCCGCCCTAAGCTTGTCAATGCAAGACCTGGCGGAAATACGTCATCCCATCAACATGTGCGCGCGCATCCGCCAGTAGTCAGCCGCAGAGCGTAAAAGACACTTCCGCCATCCAAGCAGACCGCCAGACACACTTCCGCCCTCCAGGCATCGCATCCATTGACTTTACGCATGCGTACGCCGGTCAGGGCGACACACTAATATAACTATGGCAACAATGGGTCCGCATATTAACTTGTTGATATAAACAGCAGACACTTCGTCTAGTCCCATCCGAATCTATCCTCTTAAATAATTATACCATAGTATTCTATTC
Organism: Phyllomedusa bahiana; assembly: GCA_025379985.1. NCBI lineage: Eukaryota > Metazoa > Chordata > Amphibia > Anura > Hylidae > Phyllomedusa > Phyllomedusa bahiana. The sequence continues at coordinate 26,593 of JAODAL010022445.1, read as the reverse complement.
AATAGCCAGGATAAATACCCTGTTGAGGTAGGAGCAAATAGTTCCTTATCATGATAAATATAACAGTAGATAATCAGTCAGAAAAACGTCAAAGCTATCTCGCTTCCATATCCATCTAGAAGAATTAATCCCACTTATTTAAGATACAGATATCAAATAAAGCATCCAAAATAGAGTGTCTCATTTAAACCCTTTGGTTGGACTGTGTCAAGCCTAAAGATCCATTCGGTTTCTTTTCTTAATAATTTTTTATCCAGATCCCCCTTTCTTGTTGATTGATTGATTGATTTTTTCAATGACAGACACTTTGATATCAGAATAAATCCCATTATGTTTTAACCACACATGTTGAGAGAGAGGGGTTTCACGACGGTTTCTAATATCCCCTAAGTGTTCTCCAAATCTCTTATCAAGTAGACCATCCCCTCGGAGTCACAATTTACAAAGTCTCGGATGTCATATACCTTCCTCGTCACAGTACTTCTGAAGGTCTTTGACTGATCGACAAATGGGCTGTATATGCATCTGCCACACTTAAACATTCCTATAGGTCTACGTTCTAGCCGTGATCCTATTCTTCTTGGGGGGATATAGTGACTGTGAACGAGTCTATCCTTTAAGGACCGTCCCCGTCTAAACGTCACTAATGGCCGTTCCGTTAAAACCTCATGTAAATCTACATAATTTCTAAGTACTCTCCAATGTCTCTTTAGAATCATTATCACTTCCTGTGTGGTGTCATCGTAAGTCCCTATAATCCTAAAGTTCTCTTTACCCGACTCTCTTATTCTTGGCATTAGTAGCTCAGTCCGATTACATGTGACTGCATGGTTAAATGCTGATTGTAATACTGGCACAGGGTACCCCCTCTCCACAAACCTCTCACGAAGTTCCCTAGATTGTCTATAAAAATTATCAATTTGGGAACAGTTCCTCCTCACTCTGAGGTATTGAGCCCTCGGGATACCTTTCTTTAAGCTTGTGGGATGATGGCTTTCCCATCTCAGGAGATCATTGATTGCTGTCGGTTTTCTATACGTCTCTGTCTGCAATTGGCCCAAAGAATCCTTCCAAATTCTTAGATCTAAAAAGGACAGGTCTCTCTCATGAATTTCACTTGTAAAGTGTAGACCTATTTGGTTATTATTGAGGGTGCTAACAAAGTTATTAAATAATTCAGTCGACCCTTGCCACAGGATTAGAACATCATCTATAAAACGTCCCCAAAACAAAATATGCGGGGTAAACTCATTACCTTCCTCTTCGAACACCAGAGTCTCTCTCCACCATCCAGGAACAAATTAGCATATGTGGGAGCACAAGGGCTCCCATTGCTGTGCCCCTGAGCTGGTGGTAGAGTCTGGGCCCGAAGAGGAAGAATATTATGGGTTAAAGCGAACTCTAATAATTTTAGAATAAAAATGTTATGGTTCCTGTGTTGTATGCCCCTTGTTCTCAAGAAATGTTCAGTGGCTTTCAGGCCTAATTCATGTCGTATACTACTGTATAAGGCCTCAACGTCTATAGATGCCAACTTCACATCAGCATCAATACTGATGCCCTCCAACCTCTTCAATAGATCAGAGCTGTCCCTTATATAGGAAGGTAGTGCTGTTACAAAATTCCTTAGGGTCTTATCCAAATATACTCCTAAATTCTGGGTGAGAGAGTCAATCCCCGAGACTATAGGGCGTCCCTTTAGGGGACATAGCCCTTTGTGGATTTTAGGCAATGAGTAGAAGGTGGCAATTTGAGGTTTCTTTGGGAGGAGGAATTGAGATTCATTTTTGGAGATTATCCCTAAATCCAGGGCTTCCACAATATAACCCTCCAATTCCTTAAGATACATCTCAGTCTGGTCTCTCTTGAGGACAGCATAGCTTTCTTTATCCTTCAGGAGATCCTGACACATTTTGACATATTGCTCTTGATCCATTATCACCAAGTTCCCCCCTTTGTCAGAGGGCTTGATGACAATGGTTGCATCCTTTTCAAGATTCAGTAATGCTTTCATTTCCCCTGGATTCAAGTTTCTCCTCCATGATTGAGTCACTCCCTGGGACCTTATCATTAATTTTTCTAGATCTTTCTCCACTAGTCCCAAAAAGATGTCAATCTCCGGTGTACAAATGGAGGGGGGCATCCTGTTGCTTTTAACTTTAAGGTCTGTGTAGGTCTGCACATCCCTCACACCCTCATTCTCTTCTAGCAATCCTGCCAGAGTCCTGACCCCCTCCAAATCAGATCCCTCAATACCCAAGGTTTCACATAGGCGTTTTTCTTCCATTTTAAAATGTTTATACCATTTTAGTTTCCTTGTGAATAAATTCAAGTCCTTAACCCACTCAAAACGTTTAAATTTGCTGATAGGCACAAATGATAGACCTTTGCTGAGCATACTTATTTCTTCAGCTGTAAGAATCCGCTGAGAGAGGTTAATGATCTGATTCTTATCTCTTGGGGTTACTGTTTCTTCCTTCCTCCCCCTTTCCCTACTTTCCCTGCTGATGTCTCTGGAACCATTTCCTTCTCTAAAAAAGGAAATGACTGGGACGTCATTAAGGGAACAGATGAAGAGGATGATGAGGAGGAGGCCATTGCGCCTCCCATATTGACTCGACTTCCATTTGTTCCCGTCATATGCATCGATGGAACCCTTTCTCTCCATTGCGATCCTCCTCTCCTTGATTGATACCACCTTCTATTAGATTGATATCCCTGTCTTCCTCTGAATGATTTACCCTTCCTTGTCTCAAAACGTCTCCCCTCTATGTCACTATTCTCCTGGTCAGAAGAGGAGATGTCAGTGTCTGTTTGATCTCTCTCACCCAAAAATGAGAAGGCCTTGTGTTCCCGGAACTCACTAAGATCTCGGCTAAATTGTTGATGTTTCCTATATTTAATCGAGTTCTGATACTTCTCAATTGCGTTCTGTAGGAAATTTTCCCGTCTACCAAAATCCGGATCACTCTTAAACCTTTAGTGTTTTTTCAATCAATTCATTCAAATGTTTTGAAGTCTTTTCTAAGGTTTTCTTTTCCTCATCTAATAGAATCTGTATTAGCCTTAATGAACTCTCAATAAGTTCCTGTTCCCATTTTTGAATTACCTCAGGGGATCTTGAACGATTTTCTGGGCTCACATTAATCCTAAACCCTTTGGGTATAATCCTGGCTTTAATGTAGTTATCGAGACTCTGGGTTTCCCACCATGATTTTATATTATCCCGATAACCAACATATAATTCATTAAACACAGTTTTTAGATCTGGACTATCATTGTCCTTGTTACTCTCATTTATTGAGAACACTCTATTGGCCTCTATCATCCAGCCCTCTCTTCTAATGGGAGTACTCAAAAATCCTTCCATAGAAAAAATATATCAAAACTGAACACAATCACAGATTACCCCAATAATGGCAGGGACTCACCAAAGAAAGCCCAAATCCTAACAAATCACAGAAAAAGAACACAATCTAGGGCCCTACTAAAATATAACTTTTAATAATTACTCTTAAAATATTAACAATAATAGACATTACACATACAAATTAAAAGTATCAATTCTTATACCTAATAAAGTTTTTACTCAAGAGACATAGTGTATACATTAATATCTTGTTTGTGAAGCTTAATATATCCTTACTCACGATTAGCAGATTCACACAGATCAGTTCTTTATACCGCCAATGTGTCAGGATCTCCTGAAGGATAAAGAAAGCTATGCTGTCCTCAAGAGAGACCAGACTGAGATGTATCTTAAAGGAGTTGTCTCATTACAAGCTTTCAGCCGAAGTCAGTGAGCCTGGCAGTTGAATTGAGGGGCGTGCTTCTTGGTCTGCCTCTTCTGCTCCCTCTTCCCCCCTCCCCTCAGCACACAGGCAGCTCTCCTCCATAACTTCTATACAGCAAGGGGGAGGGGGTTTGCTGCCAGAGTTAACCCTGTGTGTGCCTGCCTAGGTCTGTTGCAGGAGAGGGCTGATCTATGAGTGTAGAGAGGTCTGTGAAGCATTGATTGCTAATAGCAGAGCAGGGGGGATGCAAGTGTTCCTATACCCCCTGCTTAGCTTACATATCTCCACATCTCCAGCAACAACAAACCCTATCAGAACAGACACAGGGCTGCTGGGAAGTGTTACTATACTCAGGATGTGTCACTAGTACAGCACAGCATGAACCGTTCACATGCCTGATCTGTTCTATTAGTATAGTGACAGCTCCACAGACACATCATGATTATAGTAACACACAGGGTCACTGCTGTCACATCTATTGATCAGCCTAATCTCTGCTTTCCTCAATCTGTGTAGAGAGCAGGAGGAAGCAGGCACACACAGGGTTAATCCAGGCAGCAAGGGCACAGAAGCCAGAGACCTCCCCCTCTCTCCAATACAGAAGCATTCTGTGCAGGAGGGGCTCTCTGCTCTGACCTGTATTCAGAGGCTGATGAGTCATACAGACCTGACAGCCAGTGAGATAAGGATCAACAGGTCTGCTGCTATAGAGATTTGAGAAGCTGATGTAGTACTACTAACAGGGCTAACTCAAAATCAGTAGGACATTTGTAATGAACATATATTGCAAAGCTGCTTGTTTTTTAAAGATCTTTTAACTAAAACCCAATCATTGTAGAGAGACAACCCCTTTAAGGAATTGGAGGGTTATATTGTGGAAGCCTTGGATTTAGGGATAATCTCCAAAAATGAATCTAAATTCCTCCTCCCAAAGAAACCACAAAGTGCCATATTCTACTCATTGCCTAAAATCCACAAAGGGCTATGTCCCCTAAAGGGACGCCCTATAGTCTCGGCGATTGACTCTCTCACCCAGAATTTAGGAGTATATTTGGATAAGACCCTAAGGAATTTTGTAACAGCACTACCTTCCTATATAAGGGACAGCTCTGATCTATTGAAGAGGTTGGAGGGCATCAGTATTGATGCTGATGTGAAGTTGGCATCTATAGACGTTGAGGCCTTATACAGTAGTATACGGCATGAATTAGGCCTGAAAGCCACTGAACATTTCTTGAGAACAAGGGGCATACAACACAGGAACCATAACATTTTTATTCTAAAATTATTAGAGTTCGCTTTAACCCATAATTTCTTCCTCTTCGGGCCCAGACTCTACCACCAGCTCAGGGGCACAGCAATGGGGAGCCCTTGTGCTCCCACATATGCTAATTTGTTCCTGGGATGGTGGGAGGAGACTCTGGTGTTCTAAGAGGAAGGTAATGAGTTTACCCCGCATATTTTGTTTTGGGGACGTTTTATAGATGATGTTCTAATCCTGTGGCAAGGGTCGACTGAATCATTTAACAACTTTGTTAGCACCCTCAATAATAACCAAATAGGTCTACACTTTACAAATGAAATTCATGAGATAGAACTGTCCATTTTATATCTAAGAATTTGCAAGGACTCTTTGGGCCAATTGCAGACAGAGACGTATAGAAAACCGACAGCAACCAATAATCTCCTGAGATGGGAAAGCCATCATCCCACAAGCTTAAAGAAAGGTATCCCGAGGGCTCAATACCTCAGAGTGAGGAGGAACTGTTCCCAAATTGATAATTTTTATAGACAATCTAGGGAACTTCGTGAGAGGTTTGTGGAGAGGGGGTACCCTGTGCCAGTATTACAATCAGCATTTAACCATGCAGTCACATGTAATCGGACTGAGCTACTAATGCCAAGAATAAGAGAGTCGGGTAAAGAGAACTTTAGGATTATAGGGACTTACGATGACACCACACAGGAAGTGATAATGATTCTAAAGAGACATTGGGGAGTACTTAGAAATGATGTAGATTTACATGAAGTTTTAACGGAACGGCCATTAGTGACGTTTAGACGGGGACGGTCCTTAAAGGATAGACTCGTTCACAGTCACTATGTCCCCCTAAGAAGAACAGGATCATGGCTAGAACGTAGACCTATAGGGATGTTTAAGTGTGGCAGATGCATATACTGCCCATTTGTCGATCAGTCAAAGACCTTCAGAAGTACTGTGACGAGGAAGGTATATGACATCCGAGACTTTGTAAATTGTGACTCCGAGGGGATGGTCTACTTGATAAGAGATTTGGAGAACACTTAGGGGATATTAGAAACCATTGTGAATCCCTCTCTCTCTCAACATGTGTGGTTAAAACATAATGGGATTTATTCTGATATCAAAGTGTCTGTCATTGAAAAAATCAATCAATCAACAAGAAAGGGGGATCTGGATAAAAAATTATTAAGAAAAGAAACCGAATGGACCTTTAGGCTTGACACAGTCCAACCAAAGGGTTTAAATGAGACACTCTATTTTGGATGCTTTATTTGATATCTGTATCTTAAATAAGTGGGATTAATTCTTCTAGATGGATATGGAAGCGAGATAGCTTTGACGTTTTTCTGACTCATTATCTACTGTTATATTTATCATGATAAGGAACTATTTGCTCCTACCTCAACAGGGTATTTATCCTGGCTATTGAATAGAATACTATGGTATAATTATTTAAGAGGATAGATTCGGATGGGACTAGACGAAGTGTCTGCTGTTTATATCAACAAGTTAATATGCGGACCCATTGTTGCCATAGTTATATTAGTGTGTCGCCCTGACCGGCGTACGCATGCGTAAAGTCAATGGATGCGATGCCTGGAGGGCGGAAGTGTGTCTGGCGGTCTGCTTGGATGGCGGAAGTGTCTTTTACGCTCTGCCGCTGACTACTGGCGGATGCGCGCGCACATGTTGATGGGATGACGTATTTCCGCCAGGTCTTGCATTGACAAGCTTAGGGCGGAAGCGCAATGACGCACTTCCTACCTTGACGTGCCGGCGCAATAGGTATCGACACACGCCGATATGCTATCCACAGATCATTGTGATTATGGCTACCTTGGATGATTCCAATTGGTAAGTAAGATCAGAGGGGGTGGAGCATTTACTTCTTAAAGACAGTACACATAAGTATTAGTGGCTTCACCAGTACATCATGACTGGGGAGTACTAGAATATCAATTTCTATATCTTCAGGCATAGCCACTTTAGGTGGTCCCCTGATGAACCCCTGTGGACTGTTACAGGGGGAAACGCGTCGGGATGGGGCTATGTGCCTTATGATTAATATATTATTTATGATTAATAGTTTCTATCATAGCATTTAATATAGGAACAGTTTTGTGTTGACGGGGCCGTCCTTTTCGGGACGCTTACTCTGTCCTATATTAGGGAAGAGCATAGGGAATCTATATATGTGAATATCCTTTCCTTATATATGTAGTTCTTTTCTCAGTTTGGCGGTATAAAGAACTGATCTGTGTGAATCTGCTAATCGTGAGTAATGATATATTAAGCTTCACAGACAAGATATTAATGTATACACTATGTCTCTTGAGTAAAAACTTTATTAGGTATAAGAATTGATACTTTTAATTTGTATGTGTAATGTCTATTATTGTTAATATTTTTAAGAGTAATTATTAAAAGTTATATTTTAGTAGGGCCCTAGATTGTGTTCTTTTTCTGTGATTTGCTGTGATAACGTATGTTAATTATAAATAAATAGATAAAATTAAATAATTTAAAAACTAATCTAAAATTATATAATATCCCAAAAATCTAAAATTATCCATTATTAAATTAATATTAAATTAAATAATAGAAAATTAATGTTAAATTAAATAATCTAAAATAAATAAACCAATACAGCATCTACCATAAATCCTGTTCCCAACTGGGTATTTACAGAGTTATCATAGTATTTTCAGTGATTACAACCACATCACAACAGGCTAGAAAGAAAAGAAAAGCTGTTAAAATAGCATGTCATTGAATAGAAATTATCGTAGTAGTGATCTTGCTTGTCACGCAAGTCTCAGAGACCTGTTGTGTGCCGGCTATTTCTGTATGTAGAATAAATGCTGAGAGCAGAAAAAATGACCACACTGCTTAACATGTGATGACAATTTGTTTAATTTAATGTATTAAAAACAAAAAGTTTAAAAATTGTAACAAAAAATGTTCCTAAAAAGTTTTTACAGCATGCCAAATCCTGACCTACTGACCAAGTGAAGAACATTTTAATTAGAAAAAATTAAAAACATAAAAATGTGATCAAAATTTTATTAACATAATTTATTTTTCATTAGAAAATCAACTCAATGGATTGCTTAATCTCTATAGAAAATAACAGAAGCACATAAATGTCAATCATACTGTTAGATGTTTCTCTTTCTACCTAGTCACAATGCTTTCCCTTCTGTCAATATGAATCTTGTGGTTAGAATGTTGCAAGAGATAAGTAACTATTAGTGTCAATCATAGTTAAGAACGGTTACATTTGTATTCTGTTACCTCTCTATAGAGACTACTGCAATTCATTGAGTTGATTTTCTAATGGAAAATGTAAAATTTTAATAATAAAATTTCATTCTTAGTCTTATATTTTTCATTCCTGTTACATTAAATGAAACACATTTTAATCACATGTTGATCAGTGGGGAATTTTTTTTCTTCCTGCTCTCAGCCTTTATTCTATATACTGCAATCACCGGCGCACAACAGGTTTCTGAGACTTGTGGTGCACCATGCAAAATCACTACTATGATAGTTTCTATTCACTGACATGCCATTTGAACAGCTTTTCTTTTATTTCTAGCCTGTTGTGATGTGTTTATAATCACTGACAATGCTATGCTAACTCCGTAAATACCTGATTAGAACAGGATTTATGGTAAATGCTGTATTGGTTTAACTGTTTTAGATTATTTATTATTAATTTTATATGATTTAATATTATTTAGATTTGAGAATATTTTAGCTTTTTGGGATATTATATAATTTGATATTAATTTTATACTATTTATTTTTATATAGTTTGATAATCGTCATAAATACAATTTTATTAGTTTAATGGTATTAATTGACAACTTTTGCCTCAGTCAGACCACTTTTAACTTAATCTGGCTGGTACTGACAGTTTTGCTCCCACTTTTGCCATTACACATTCCACACGCCAGGGTAGAGTTGGTGCATTCAAAAGTTTTGGTTGCGTCGCAGCTTGCGCCAAACTTTTGTGTATGACCATCCATATGTCTATTGAACAGGTCTACGCCAGGATTATTGGCTCAAACCGTACCAGAAAACTGGTGATTCCCCTTCATACATATCGCCCTTTAAATAGATAACACTTTATAACCAAATTTAATTAATTTTTAGATAAATATTAAATGTATAAGGAGTGAAACAAAATTTTCCTGTAATGCATCCTTAAAAATTTGTTTTAACGTTCTTAATATGCTTCTGGATGGTGTTGCTGTTCTTGGTGTGACTCGTTTTCATACTGAATCGGTGCTGCCAACTCAAAGTATTATAGTCTTATTACTTGTACAGCTTTTCATCCTGACGAAGCGTGCCAAGAGAGCACGAGAAACGCATAGGTTTTATATTTTTCTATGTTGCTTTTTTAACTATATCTGTACCAATAAACGGCAATGAATGTTGTGTACACATAGGGGGACATGTATGAAAAGTGTCCAGGTGTAAGACTTTCTTCAGAGCTCATAGCGACCAATCAGAGCCCCCTTTCATTTTTCCAGAGCACTATATAAAATAAAAGGAGAGCTCTGATTGGTTGCTATGGGCAACAAAGTCTTACACCTAGACACTTTTCATACATGAGGCCAAAAGTGTGACAGGTATGAACGCTGGCGCTGACAGGCCAGTTCTAAATCACTTTAAGCCAGTATAGACTGCACCAGAATGTAAGAACATGTTCTTCTGCAGGTCATACATACAGGGCAGTGTAGTGCCAATACCACAAGTCTGGCTCATGCACCACCTTTACGCTGGTCTGGCTGTTCTGCTTCAGGTCATCCATACAGGGCAGTGTAGAGCCAATACCATAATTCTGGCTCAGGTACCACCTTTAACCTGGTCTGGCTGTTCTTCTTCAGCTCATATATACAGGGCAGTGTAGAGCCAATACCACAAGTCTGGCTCAGGCATCACCTTTGCCCTGGTCTGGCTGTTCTGCGCTATAAACGGGCAGTTAGAGCCAATACCCCAAAGTCTGGTCGGGCCAATTTTCCCCCTGATTGGCTTTCTTTGCGGTCATCATCAGGGCAGTGTAGACCCAAATACCTTTAAGCTGGCAAAAGGGGCCCCCTTCCCTGGTTTCTGGCTGTTTTCTTTGCAGGTCATAATACAGGGCATGTGGGCCCCAATACCAAAGTCTGGCTCGGCACCCCTTTTTACCCTGGTCTGGCTGTTCTTCTGCGGTCAACATACAGGGCAGTGAAAACCCAAAATCCCACAAGTCTGGCTGGCACCACCTTTCCCCTGGTTGGTGTCTTCTGAGGCATCTACAGGGGTGTTAGCCATCCCACAAGTTGGCTCAGGCAACTTTTTCCCTGGTTTGGCTGTCTTTGCAGGTCATAATACGGGGCGTGTAGACCCAATCCCACATTGCTGGTCAGGCCCTCCTTTACCCGGGTTTGTTCTTCTGAGGCATACATACGGTGCGTGTAGACCCCAATACCAAATTTGGCTCGGGCACCACCTTTCCCGGGTTGGCGTTCTGCGCTCATACATACGGGCAGGGGGCCCAATCCCACAAGTTGGCTAGGACCACCTTTACGCTGGTCTGGCTGTTCTTCTGCAGGTCTAATACAGGGAAAGTAAAGAGGAATATAAGCTGGCCGGGCCCCACCTTTAGAAATGTTCACAGGCTTATTTCACAACTTTTTTACGTCGGATTGCCATCGTAAACGTTCCGAAATCAGGTGCAAATGTTTCAAATAAGTGCCACTAAGTGTGAAGATTTGGAACGTTTTCCCCAAAGGATTCACCACCCCCTTTCATTATGTTGGTGAATCCGTCTGGAAATAATTGAATGCACATTGTTTTTGCGGGGCGGGATTGCGGCTGAAAATTCGGGGGGCAATCGGAAGGAAATAATGTCGTCTGAACGACGACCGTTTTCCCATTAAAATCAATGTAAAACGGCCGTTACTTGTTTGTAATGATTTCGCAAGGATTTGCGGCCGTAAATCGGCTGAAAATTTCCATTGCGAAATAAAACCGTGGAACATGGCCTTACCCGGTTGGCTGTTTAATGTTTGCCCCTGTTTTGGGATCAAAGAATAAAAAATGTGTAAAATTTATGAATCTGGTGCGACCCACCCAGAACGCACCAAATTTTAGGGGCATTAAAAAGTGTCTTTATCGCATTACAAAGGAACTTAACATGAAAATTTTGGGTGCCCTTTTTACTTCTTTTGGCCCTAAAAGTACCCAGAAAACTGCCGTACCCCCATTAAACCCATGTTGCCCATAATGTTATTTTAAAAACAGTGCTTGGTGTTTTTAATGATTCAAGCGCCTGCAAAGTTTTTGAACTGTTCCTATCTGAAGTTATACATAAGCTTTAAAAAGAGTTACATGTGTTAAAGATGATACACGCCAGCAGAATGTTAATTTTGAGGCTTAGTACGCATCTCAAGAAGAAATATACATGACGGGTTTAAATGCAGCATCTTAGAAGATTGTTCCCATTGTAAAAAAAGACCCCACAGCTCAGGAAAACAGTACAATCAGGACCCCAGGGCACGCTGGTCTGGGCCCTGTCCCCCCAAAATTTCCTTAGTTTTCCTTTGGTCCCCACCCCCCTACTGTGGCCCCCAAAAGAAATGACCGACACATTTTTGGTAAAATTGGCCACAAGCCGTTTTATTAAAAACAATACACAAAAATATAAAAACCCAGTTAAATATAATATAATCGTACCCCGGGGTATATAAAAATTTATATGTAATTTACATCCACGTATAAAAATCGACTTTCCCCGTTGCCCCCATTCATACTATACTATTACAACCCACATAAATAACCACTAACTTTCCCAAACCCAGCCAGTACCAATAGGGAAGCCAGGCCCTTGGAGCCCAAAACGCCCCGGCGACCCAACCCCTCAAAGGGGAAAAAACCCCCATTTTGCCCCCGGTTTCCCAAAACTGGCCCGGGGCCCCACAAGCATACTCTAGGGCTCCCCATTTTGCTCCCGGGGAAACACCCGAAAGGCCCCCCTTTCGCCGGGCCTCCAAGTTCCCCAAAACTCTGAGGGAACCCTCCCCCGAAGGACCCCTCACCAATTTCCCCCCACCACTCCAAGAACCTCGACCCCCCAGGGAAGCATGCCATGCCCCCCCTCTTTCCGGGAGACCCCCCCCCCAAACCATAGCCCTTCAATACCTCCTGAAGGCCGAGGGCCCAAAAAGTCCAGCCCAACCCCCGTCGATGAACCCACCCGTTCCCAAAGATTCCCCCTGCTGCCTCCAATTCAGGTACGGACAAACACCCCCCATTAGCGCCACAAAAAACCTGCCACTGATCTGTTGCCTTCACCGGGCTTATTCAGCTATCCACAGACCTGGCCCCCCCGCAAACGATGCCTAAAACACCATGTTCGACCACACCACGACCAGCCCGCGGAAAAGACGGACCACAACCGAACGGTCATATTTGATGTTCTTCACCAGCTCCCGGGACCGTAAGGGAGCCCATAATCATTCCCACGGCGTTCGCAACACCAAAAATCGGGGGTCTATCCAATGCCACATACCGCAAAAAAATTCGGAACCACCCCAGCCATCGATCATACCCCGCCGTCCGATCACCGAATCACCGGCCACATCGCGGAAATGCCGAGCTGCCGGACCATCCGGCTGGACGTCCGCTCTCTCCCGCGCCACCAGTAGACATAAGAATGTCCAGGATCCATGACCAGCAAGGCGACCGAGATACTCAATAAAACAGAAACACGAAAAAAAGTTGACGGCCAAAACTAAGGGATCAATAGACCAAAAACCCCGCCATCCTACTCACCCTCCACCAACCACCAAATGGGGGCGCAACATATATAAAAAATTTAAAAAAATAAAATAAAAACCGGTAACGGGACTGATTCCCATTTCCAATCCTGCGGACCAGCTCCGGGCGAAGCCTCCACCCCGCCGCATCCGTTGCCGCCACTGATGCGAAAGGATTCGCTGTATGCGGGGCGAAATCCACGGGCTCCAGACCAGTGCCCAAACGTGCGAACTGAACAATGCCGCAAATTGAAAACGCGACAGAAAGGAACCATCTTGGTGCACCAGTAGGACCCACCATCCCGCCTGCACCTGACCCGAAAATGCCCGCATAACACGCCAGAGGGCCACATCAGAGCCCGGGATATACCCCTCAATGATAACCTGGTCGACCCCTCCCCTCTGATCCGTCTTTGACCGCGGATCCAAAACCTCACCGGCACCCTCATGCTCCCACCACGTCCGCGGCCTGCACGCAACCCCTCTCTGCGTGATCGGGGGAACCAGCTCCCCCACCATCAAAGCCCCGAAAAAGGCAGTGAGAAGGCCAGGCGAATACCATGCCACCTCGTACTCGAGGCGCCACTGACCGGCACCCACCCCCCAACCGTTTCCAACAATGCGAACACCACGGGGCGGCGCAAATCCTTGCCCCCCTCCCGCGCCTATAACCACGCAAAGCCGAGAAATAACAAAAACCTTGGTACAAATCCCTCTTTTCCTTGCCACTTAAAACCAAATGCTAAGCCCGCCGTAAACCATAGCAGCACGACTCACCCAAACCTTCCAAGTGAACCCATCAGGCCACCAACAATGCCCCTACCTATCCGCGACGTAACGAAACCAAAACTGCCAGCCATTCTGACCACAAACTCCCAGGCCCTCCCGTAAGCCAACAGGTCCCAACCTGACAGGGAGCCCGGAATCAGACGGTCGGCGTCCCTGAGGCCTTGCGCCTCCAAAGGTTGTCTGGGGATTCCTCTCCCTCGTCCGCTGCCGACGGACGCCAGCTTCCTGAAAACGCACTCCACTGTAATCGAGAATGAAAAATCAGCCACCACGTAGCACCCAACGGAACATGTTCCGCCACAACCCTAGATTTCACCTCCAAGAACCGCAAAACCAACAACCTGAGCAGCCGAACCACCGGAGGCGACGGATGCAGACAAATTGTTTATGGCATGCAACCACTCCAAAGTTGTCACAATGGAAACCGAACCTTCCGATCTGTACCGATCCCCACAGCTCCACAGCTAACCCCACTATGGAAAGAGTTAAGGAAACGCAAATCCGTATCAATGGGGAGTCCGCCCACTCCGCGGCCACGGGGCCGCAAACCAGCCGTTCCCCACCATATGGCCCCAAAGCCCGTGCTGCTGCCGCAAGTGTAAAGATGTCCACCTCAGATTGGAGGACCTCCCTCCCAAAATTAGGGGACCTGCCATTATACTTCTCACAAAATGACCCCCTCACTGGACAGGTTCCTCCTGTGCTACGGTTCAAACGCACAAAGTGGTGGAGGCTTCTCAACTACCGCCGTAGCCATCGCCACCCGCCTACAGAATTACCCTACCCATGGGCAAAATCCGACAGGCAAAGTTCAGTATGACGAGCAAGGACTGCAACCCCCGCAACGGAATCTTCCTCCACCGCCCCACCCTCCTGCACCTCCCTTCAACGCCTTAAGTTTAACTCTGGCAACGACCACTCCATTTGCCACCGAGTCAATACGATTCCCAAAAAACTCAAACAGGAAAATGGAACCTCCTTCTTCCCCTCTGCCAGGGGAACCCAAACTGCTCCGCCACCAATACAATGCCTGCAGCAGCGCGCAATCGGGGGAACCCAGCGGGCCCACGGTCAAGGAAAATCATCCAGTAATGAATGATGAAATCCAATCAGCAACATCCTAGTCTACCCACTCAAAAAAGAACTGAACGCCTCAAAATAGGCGCAAGATACACAACAAACCATTGGGAAGGCACCGCCGATCCACATAAAACTGCCCCTCCCAGTAACACCCCAACAAACGCATGCTCTCCGCAATGAACCGGAAGTACCGGGGAAAGCCGATTCTGATGTCGGCCTTTGCAATCAAGGAGCCCCCCCAAAAAAGTGCACCAAAGCCACTGCATCTTGTTTTTTTGTCAAATGCATGTGTACACCACCGAACACAAACTTTCTGGCGCTATTTTTTTGCCATCATTGACGAGTTCCCCCTGGGAAATGACAAATGGTGGATCAGCCTAAATTTATTCGGATCTTCTTCGGAACCACCCCCAGCGGCGAAATACCAAATCTGAAAGGGATGGGCCACCGTAAAAAGGACCCACATCCTACCCAACGCGGCTCTTTCCCTACTTCTATGTCACTACAATCGGGTGTTCATGGGACCCGAGCTGCCGACCGTAGTTCTTTACTGAAAAAGGCACTGATGAAACGGGAGGGAAGATGGAGGGGAGGGAATCTTAAAACCTTCCGAAAAGAACCCTTCCGTTACAATTCTGCCGCCGCACTGATCACTAAACTGGCTCAGAAAAGGCTCCATCGCTCAAAGCTTCACGGCCGTCGCCCCCTTGGCTACCACCGGCTCGCCCTTACCCCGCCACCCTTTTTTAAACACCGGGGTGGACAGGGTGCGCGGTCGACCACAAACAAGAGCAGATTGTTTGAAACTTACATCCTGTCCATATTTACACTGGCCGCTGTAAACTCGCAGCAAGCCACTTTTTGCCCCCATTATCCCCGGCATTACCCCCTTGGCCGGCACACCGGCCCCCCCCTCGATGGGAGACCCCAAACTTCGTCGGCGGCCATACCTTTAACCAAAGCCCAATATCCTTATGGTTCCCACTGACTATATGGACGCCTTCCGATGGCGAAATGCTCATCATAGTGCGCAAACACGCCAAACCCCCCGTAAGCCCGATGCGCCTCCCGAACGCATCCATGTAGCAAAAAGCGCCGAAACAATTTCCGGCGCTTCTCCCAATCACACTTGCCAATATGGCAATTGCTTGCAGGCCAGTTGAGTAAACGTCTGAGGGTTCAGACGCCACCGCCGCTTTTCCTCCTCCTCTCCTTACTCTCCTTCCATTCTTTCCTTGTCCAGATTAAATTTTTTCAGCGGAGAAGAGACAATAGATTTCAACATATCATCTTTCCAAATCTTCACCCGCACCCTTGCTTCAAAATGCGCCCACAGGGGCCCTTTCAAAAGCACATAGACCTCCCTTTTGCCTTATCGTCTAAACGCACTGGTGTCCTTTGCTCCTTATCGTCTGCACAGACACCGTAACCCCCGCCCTACGCGCCCTTGATCGGGGTCCCACCTCTTTTGCGGACACTCCCGCAAAGGCCTTACCCTCCAACTGTTGTGGGGAAACCACGCACTAATCGGGACGGGACCCCCACCGCCCTGCCCCCCCTTCTCTACCCGCGCCCAATAACGCCCGGACGACATCTGCTAAACCTACCGACCTCCCCAGGCTCCCCTGAAAGCCCCAGCCATCGCCCGGCCCTCTGACCCTGAGTGAAACCCCTGCGCCTCCGTACACTACCACCGGAAGGACTGCCAATTATAGTGGGGAAACCGAACATCGTAATACGTATCTCACCTGGCTGCGTGGGGAGCTGTGGTTGAACCACCAGCGGTTCCCCGGGTTCGCGATGTGATGTCCATCCGAATCTCTCAATCCACCTGCTTGTCGGCAGCAGGGTCTAGGCCGTCAAACCCCAACAGGGGGAGGTGCCGACCTGCGCTGGCGCGGGTCCTGAGGCGGACGAGGCTCATGCATCTCCGATGTCCTGGATGCTCCTTGAAAAACCGCCGTCAGGGGCCGACCGCCTGCCGCCGATGAGCAATTCGGACCGCAGATCCTCGTCGTCTCACAGCGACTACGAAAGTCCTCCGACGACGGGTGACCGCCCCCTGACCGGAAGTCTCGCCAGCAGGGGCCACCACCAAACACGGATCCGGATCGCAGACGAAGGGCATACAGCCGACCTGCACCAGACTTGGTGAAACGGCCCACTGTCACCCGCAGAGGCCCGCGTAGGCCACTCTGGATTGCCTCCGGGCCAAAGAAGACCGCCCCCCTGAAAAAGGGCGATCCCCTTGACCTGGAGGGTCCTGGAAGGGCTCCCCGGGCGACGACGGGCCATCAGTGTGTAATCGGCTCAGCGTTGCCGGAGCCTGGCCCTGCGTCTCGGCTGACTCCTGTCTGGCGGACGGGGTTCTGCCACTGCGGCCCCTGCGCTGTCAACCACCGCCTTGCACTGCTTCTCGCAGCCTTGCTGCGCCCCCCTGGATGTTGCTAGACGCCGCAGCTCCTCCATCTGATGGTCACCTGTCACGCATACTTCTCTACTGCGCCTAATGCAAGCGTGCAGCTCGGGCGCCCCACTGACTCACACGTGCGTGCCGACTGCTTTCCGGGCGGGGAGAGGCGGCCGTAAAATACGCCCATCCCTGCCACACCGCCACTGAATCCTCCCCACCGACTGGTTGCGTCACAGCGCCACCGATCGGGCGGGGGGGGGGGGGGGGGCGGGGGGGGGGTCCGCGGGCCCTGCGTTGCCGGGTCATGCCGCGCCTCCCCTCATGGGGGCGTGGCCCCGGTCCGGCGCGCGGTCTTGATGGGCTTAGATACAGCATCTCAGATAGGTGTCACGTGATAAGATCAGATACACAGCTCAGGACACAGTATAATATATGAGGTAATAACTTGGCCATGTGATATTCTCAGTCTTCTCTAGCAGTTTTTAGATGAGTTGCATCTCTGCAGCCCATAGGTTACAGGAGCATAACTAGAATTCATAGGACCCTATAGAAAATTGAGATGTGCCCCCACTACTTAGGGACAATAAAACAGCAGCGTCAATAGCAATAAATAAAGGTATAAACAATACTGCCATATGTCAGGGAACCCAAATAGTAGTTCTGGCCCACAGAAAAACCCCACCAACTACTTGTTTCCTACAAAAAAGAACAATGTTCTTGTACCCGATTGGGCCTCTTCAGCCTCTGGGCCCCAAAGCAGTCGCTATGGCTGCTATGACAATACAAGGGAAGATACGAGGAATAGTCCAGCGTCCTTAAGCTATATCGTTTATTTGAATCCGTAGTACAAAAACATAAAATCCAACAGACGTTAAAACACCAACGCGTTTCAAGTCTCACGGGCCCTTGCTCATGGTTATACCATGAGGAAGGGCCCGTGAGGCCTAAAATGTGTTGGTGTTTTAACGTCTGTTGGATTTTATGTTTTTGTACTACGGATTCAAATAAACGATATAGCTTAAGGACGCTGGACGATTCCTCGTATCTTCCCTTGTATTGTTAAAGTTTGCTGTCTCTGCAAGTCCGTGCGTCCTTATCCTGGTGAGCCGGTACCTCTCTCTTTTTTTCTTATATTTGCTATGGCTGATATGGTTATAGTTATGCCCATGATAGGTTCTGTACTTATATACCTGTATCTCAGCTCCTTACAATGTAGAAAAATAGAGGAAAAAGAACGCCTAAGGGAAGCGCACCCTCGTGTATTACCACACGATGACCATCTATAATGGTGGACGAGTATGTATGCACTCACCTGATATTGTTGTGCTTTAGAATAGGAGGCACAACTCTCCGCAGTACAATATGGTGGTAGAGGCCTGTACAGGATATCGCTGCTGGGCTCAAGGACTTGTCTTTTTCTGTCTGTCAGTGGGTCCAGGAAGAAACACTCGTAGAAGTAACCGAGGATATTCCTCACTATCCGGTTAACTAAAGGACCGGAATATAGCTGAGACCACCTGAGCTTATTTGGCCTCTGCTTACGTCTACGAGAGCTCCTCACATAGGTAGCAGTCAGTCAGTGTTCACACAGCATCATTTAGTCACCACCTCGATGTAAGTGACAGTTTTTACATGTATTGCACAATAAATAAGAGCCAACAACTCCAGCAGGCCCCGGAGCTGAGTACTGTACGTGTGAGAGATGCGATGGTGATAATTGTTCTCGTGTCAATAACAGGCACTGAATAATGGCCGCTTATGTACAGGCTCTTGGAAAGAGAAGAAATCTGCTGAAAAATCCAAAAAACCCCCACCAACCCTTTATTCTTAGAAAAGCCAAATAAGCAGCCTGCACCTTCAGGGATAACAGGGGAGAGGGCTCATGGCCACATACTGTACCTCCACATGATAGGAAACATTGTATTTTTTATACATATACCTTCCGTGTGACACTTTTTAATATAACACTGCAAATTATAGAGCCCCAAGCCCCATAGCCAAATAGATTGTTCCCCCAACCCCTAATGATAGGAAACAAAAACAGCAGCAATAGTAAAGGTATAAATAATACTGCCATACATAAAAAAAAAACATATAGAAGTGCTAGATGTACTGCATAATGAGCTTGGGATGTCAGCGTCCCTTTAGTCTTAGTTTGTTACTGTATAGATACATCTTTGGTTTTGGATTTGGTTTTCTTGTATTGTTTTATTACGTTTTTGGCATGTCATATACATTTTATTGTCACATTATTTATTTGATTTATATTGACATACTTCACTACTTGGAATACTCTTTGGCTTTGGATATTATAATTCCTTTGTTCTTTATTGGCTATGTACATTGTCTGCTGGATTTACACTTTTCACGTATGTGAATAAGCACAAGATCAACTGGGGATACTTATTTTTATTGGGGGAAATTTATACACACACAGTGGATTGCAAAGGTAACAAACATTGCAACAAACATAAATGCATCTTATTGATATTTTTTGTGGTAGAACAACACAAAGTAGCAAGTATTTGTGGAATGTAAAGAAAGTGATACGCGCTTTTCCAATTGTTTTGCAAATTAAAGCAACTGAAAAGTGTGGCATGCATATGTATTCAGCCCCCATTAATGTATTCTCAGTTTTGTGAAGATCTCCGAGGTTTGTTAGAGAAAATTAGTGAACAATCAGCATGATGAAAGCAAATAAGACTAAGAGCAACATATATGAAAACTGTCTACAACTCACTTTGTTGCCCAGTGCAACCAATCAGAGTCCATAGCAACCAATCAGAGCTCATAACATCCAATCAGAGCCTATATCAACCAATCATAGCTCATAGTAACCAATCAGAGCCTATATCAACCAATCATAGCTCATAGTAACCAATCAGAGCCTACAGTAACCAATCAGAGCCCATAGTAACCAATCAGAGCTCATAACATCCAATCAGAGCCTATATCAACCAATCATAGCTCATAGTAACCAATCAGAGCCCAAAACTACCAATCAGAGCCTATAGTTACCAATCAGAGCTCATAGTAACCAATCAGAGCCCATAGCAACCAATCAGAGCCCATAGTAACCAATCAGAGCCCATAGTAACCAATCAGAGCCCATAACAACCAATCAGAGCCCATAGTAACCAATCAGAGCCCATAACAACCAATCAGAGCCCATAGTAACCAATCAGAGCCCATAACAACCAATCAGAGCCCATAGCAACCAATCAGAGCCCATAGCAACCAATCAGAGCTCATAGCAACCAATCAGAGCTCCCCTCTAATTTTTCCAGAGCACTATATGAATTGGTTACTATGGGCTCTGATTGGTTGCTCTGGGTTCTGATTGATTACTATGGGCTCTGATTGGTAGCTATAGGCTCTGATTGGTTGTTATAAGCTCTGATTGGTTGCTATGAGCTCTGATTGGTTACTATGGGCTCTGATTGGTTGCTGTGGGCTCTGATTGGTTACTATGGGCTATGATTGGTTGCTATAGGCTCTGATTGGATATTATGAGCTCTGATTGGTTACTATGGGCTCTGATTGGTTACTGTAGGCTCTGATTGGTTGCTCTGGACTCTGATTGGTTGCTATGGGCAACAAAGTGAGTTGTAGACAGTTTTCATATATATCGCTCTTAGTCTTATTTGCTTTCATCATGCTGATTGTTCACTAATTTTCTCTAACAAACCTCGGAGATCTTCACAAAACAGCTGTAGCTATACTGAGAATACATTAATGGGGGCTGATTGGTTAATATGGGCTCTGATTGGTTACTATAGGCAACAAAGTGAGTTTTAGACGTAGACAGTTTTCATACATGTGGCCCTACGTCCACAAAGCATATGACAAAGCACCGTTGGAAATCCGCGGTTGGTTTTCAGATTTGCTGTCGACCCTGTACATTGAATGTACGGGGTCGGTGGCATATCCGAGCAGAATCTGGTAGAATATACAACATGTTGCATATTCCGGCAGCTTTTTAAAGCAACGGTAAAAAATCTGTGCCACATAGAAGATAGCACAAATTTTTCACTGCTGTCTATGCAGCACAGGGTACTGTCAGATTTTTGGTGGATTCAAAATACTGAATCCGCCGAAAATCCATGCAAAAACTTGTGCTGTGTAGCCATTCCCTAACACACCAGACAGCTCAGGGATGAAATTGTTGTAAAGTATATTGCAGGGTTAGGGTTTTTTTTTTTTTTTTTTTTAAAAGGCCAAGCGCAAAACATCTCAGTGAGTATTGTTCATTCCATTATCTGCAAATGGAAGGAGTATGGCACAGCACCTAACCTACAAAGACATGGCTGACCACCTAAACTGATAGCCCAGACAAGGAGAGCACTAATTGGAGAAGAAGCCAAGAGGCCCAGGGTCACTCTGGAGGAGCTGCAGAGATCCACATCTGTTCACAGGACAACTTTGTGTACTCCATAAATCTGGCCATGATGGAAGAGGGGAAGAAGAAAGCCCTTTTTGAAAGCAAGCCATTAAAAGTTCTGCTTACAGAAAGCTCTGTATCGGACACAGCAAAGAAGGTGCTCTGGTCATATAAGCCCAAACGCTGTGTGTGGAGTAAAGCCACCACTGCACATCACCCTGAACATAACATCTCCACGAGAAGCATGGTGGTGGTAAAAACATGCTAAGGGAGGCTTTGCTTCAGCAGGGACTGGAAAACTGCTCAGAGTTGAAGCTGGATGGAGTGAATACAGGACAATCCTGGAGTAAAACCTGTTAGAGGCTGCAGAAGACCTGAGACTGCAGCATAGGTTCACCTTCCAGCAGGGCAACGACCCTAAACCTACAGCCAAAGCTACAATGGAAGGGTTTACATCACAGCATATTCACGTGTTACAATGGCCCAGTCACATTCCAGACCCAAATCTCATTGAGAATCTGTGACAGGACTTGAAAATTGCTGTTCAAAAATGTTCCCCAACCAATCTGACTGAGCTAGAGATATTGACCAAGGAATAATGGACAAAAAGCCACCAGCCTCTAGATGAGCAAAGCTGGCAGAGACATCCCCCAACAGACTGCAGCTGTTATTGCAGATAAAGATGGTCCTACAAAGTATTGACTCAGGGGGTCTGAATACATATGCACGCCACACTTTAGTTTTTTAATTTGCAAAAATTTGGAAAAGTGCATATTATTTTCTTTACACTTCACAAATCCTTGCTACTTTCTGCTGCTCTATCACACAAAATATTAATAAAATACATTTAAGTTTGGGGCTGTAATGATTAAAATGAGGAAATGTTCAAGGGAGTATGAATACTCACTGTAACTCACTGTATATCTGCATATCTACATATTTCAATAGGTTTTTGTTTCACAAATAAGCACAAAATCATCTGAATATAGACTTTTTTTGCTCCAAATTGCAAAAAAATTGTTAAAAAAAGAAACACATTGGAGCCTGATATGCATGAAGGAACCAGACAGATGATGACAGATATAGTATATAAGATTATTCATCTAGTTAAAAAGATGGACCGTTAAAGGTGTTGTCCAGTTTCTGAAACTGTAACAAGCTGGGGTAGTGGATCCACTGGACCATCGCAAGCGGTGGTACAGGCCACACCAGGGAGTCTAAGTGGGTCCCGGTTTTCACCAGAGCCCGCCGCAAAGCGGGATGTACTTGCTGCGGCGGGATTCCACCAGTTCGCTACTCCTGATGTGACTTGCTTGCGGAGGCGGCGAGGTACAACGTGATACAGAATCGATAGACGGAGTCGTAGTCGGGAGCAGGCCAGAAGGTCAGGGGAGGCAGTGAAGGTTCAAGGTCGGTAGACAAAAGCAAACAGGACTGGTACATGGGAATAGCAGAACTGGACAGAATAAGGCTTCCTCGCATAGTTAAAGGGCGCTATGGATTCGGCGAGGAAGTTCCGGGGATGGAGCCCTTATATAGGGTCAGCGGCCGGCAAAACCAATCACCGGCGCGCTGTCCCTTTAAATCTGACAGAGCCGGCACGCGCCCTAAGGAGCGGGGCCGCGCGTACTGGCTGGCAGTCAGACGCGGAAAGACAGGAGCGAGGTGCGGTAAGTGACTGCGCCTGAGGGAGCGAAATACGAAATACGGACCGCGGCGCCGCTTGCCTCGGGTGCCTGAAGGGGCGCAGGGAAATGAGTGCGCCCGCAGCCAGCGGTGCGGGCGCTACTCGTGACAGTACCCCCCTTTCGTCCCCCCCTTCCCTCTGGCCTGAAGAAATCTCCGGAGCAACCCTCGGTCCATGATGTTGTCCTCCGGCCCGAACCCCTTCCAATCAATAAGAAAGTAACGTCTGATGGTCTTCATTGCCAAAATTTCCTTAATGGAAAAAACATCCGATGTGTCAGCCACCGGAGCCGGAAGAGACACCTTACAGGAAAATCTATTCAAGATGACTGGCATGAGTAGAGACACGTGGAAGGAGTTCGGAATCCGCATAGTGGGAGTAAGCCGGAGTTTGTAGGACACCGGGTTGATCTTTTTGAGGACCACAAATGGCCCAAGGTAGCGAGGGCCCAACTTGTAACTGGGGATCTTCAAACGAATGTATCTAGAAGATAGCCAGACCTTATCTCTGGGAACAAAGGACGGGGAAGGCCTATGGTGCTTATCTGCTCGCAGTTTAGTCAGGGCAGAGACCTGTTGCAAAGGTTGCCGAGTGTCGCTCCATATGGACCTGAGGACATGGACCAAAGTGTCCACAGCAGGGAAGTCAGAGGACTTTGCGAGCAGGAGGGGTGAGCGGGGATGTAAACCAAAGACCACAAAAAATGGAGAAGCCCCAGTCGACTCCGACTCCAATGAATTGTAGGAGAACTCAGCCCAGGGTAACAAAGTGGCCCAGCCATCCTGACGACCCGACACGAAATGGCGTAAGTAGTTTTCCAAGATCTGGTTGACTCTCTCCACTTGCTTGTTAGACTGAGGATGGTATGCAGAGGAGAAATCCAGGTTTACTTTGAACTGGGAACAGAGTGAGCACCAGAATCTGGATACAAACTGCACCCCCCGATCGGACACAATATGCCAGGGGAGGCCATGCAGACGAAATATATGCAGAAAGAAGAGGGTAGGTATACGAGGCGCGGAAGGTAGCCCAGGTAGCGGTACAAAGTGCGCCATCTTGGAGAAGCGATCCACAATGACCCAAATGACGGTGTTACCGACAGACCGTGGGAGATCTGTAATAAAGTCCATTGCAATATGGGACCACGGGTGGTTGTGAATGGGCAGAGGTTGCAGCAGCCCAACAGGCCTGAGGTGGGAGGACTTGTTGCGGGCACATGACTCCTTGACATCCTTGGCTAGGTCCGGCCACCAATAGTAGCGGGTATTCAACTGCCTGGTCTTACGAATCCCTGGGTGACCAGCAGCTTGAGAGCAATGGCCCCAGTTCAGGATTCTCTTCGGAAGCGCGGGGCCACGTAGGTCTTGCCAGGGGGTACCTGCCGGAGATCCAACAGAGCTGCAGAGATCAGACGATCAGGAGGAATGATGTGGGTAGGAGGTGACTCCTCACCCAAGACGTTGGAGGCTCATGATAGGGCATCCGCTTTGATGTTTTTCTCTGCTGGCCGGAAGTGGATCACAAAATCGAACCGCGAAAAGAAGAGGGACCAGCGGGCCTGCCTGGGATTAAGGTATCTGAAGGTTCGTCAGATTCTTGTGATCCGAATAGATACTAATCGGATGGCGAGCCCCCTCCAACAGATGACGCCATTCCTCGAGCGCTAACTTAATGGCCAGTAACTCGTGGTCTCCAATAGTGTCGTTTTTCTCGGCCTCGGAGAAGGTCTTTGAAAAAAATCCACAAGTGACCGTCTTGCCATTGGGGTCTCGCTGAGAAAGCGCCGCCCCTGCGCCCACTGAAGATGCGTCGACCTCCAGGAAGAAAGGTTTCTCGATATCCGGGTGTGACAAGACGAAGGCAGAGGCAAATGCCGCCTTGAGCCGAGTGAACGCATCTTCGGCCGCCTGTGGCCATAGCTTCGGATTGCCAGACTTCTTCGTAAAGGCCACCATAGGGGCCACCAGTGTAGAGAAATGAGTAGTGTTGAGCGATTTTTATCGCCAAGTTGAAATCGGCAAGGTTTTTATGGTGATCGAAATTTTCAGATCATGCGATAATTAAGGTTAAAATCTGTACATCATCTATTAAGATCGCGCCATTTTCGGCGCTTCCTGTCATTTTGGCGGCCAGCAAATCAGATTACAGAATAGAGCAGGGTGAGATGTGTGTGCGACGTCATGACTGGGATGTGTATGGTTGCGATTGGCTGTAAAAATCACATGACCTCGTTTTAACATAGAACAGCCCTTACTGTTCCGCCTTAGGGTCTCTCAGCGTCGGATAGGAATAGGATGTGCGCTCTGCCTGTGGCCAAACAGCTCAGCGAAAGTAGTCTATTTCTGCACAGAGAAACCTCTACTATTAGCTGTGATCCTTCCAATGTAGTTAGATTAGAGATTTGAAGATTTTATGTAGTTAGCTAGAGAATTTTAAAGCAGCATCTACCGCTGTAAAGTCACGGGTGGAGCAGGGGGGGGGGGGGTTGGGCCCGCGGGCGAACACAGACAAGCTCTATCTATAAAGAACACTGGATAAAGTTCACCAAGACTTAGTGTAGACATTGCACTGCAATATCTTTATTATTAACCGTTTGCTATTGAAATATTTCCTGGATATTGGGCAGCCTGAACTTATATTGGATACACATCATTTCTAGTAACTGCAGGTCTCTTTGTTAGCTGCAAAACTCCACTTTTATTATCAGTATACATTTCAGATAGGTGTTCATTTTCAATTTTACCCATTCCACCTGTGTTGATATATCCACCTTGCAGTTAAATTACAATCCAGCAATCTTGTAGTCAGCACAGGTTGTTTGTTGCCAAAAATACCGTGTATCATACGAAAACATAACAGATACGTGTTTTTTGACTTTTGCGCACCCCGCTTTGTTCATTGACGCAGCATCCACGTAAATCTTAAAACAGCAATTCTATAGTCACCACAGGTGAATTGAAAGGTGCAAAAAATACCGTGTATTATACGAAAACATAACAGATACGTGTTTTTTGACTTTTGCGCACCCAGCTTTGTTCATTGACACAGCATCCACGTAAATCTTAATAGAGCAATTCTATAGTCACCACAGGTGAATTGAAAGGTGCAAAAAATACAGTGTATCATACGAAAACATAACAGATACGTGTTTTTTTACTTTAGCACACCCAGCTTTGTTCATTGACGCAGCATCCACCCTAAATCTTAAAACAGCAATTCTATAGTCACCACAGGTGAATTGAAAGGTGCAAAAAATACCGTGTATTATACAAAACATAAAAGATAAAGTGTTTTTTTGACATTTGCGCACCCAGCTTTGTTCATTACGCAGCATCCACGTAAATTTAAAACAGCAAATTCTATATCACCACAGGTGA